>JADRCD010222054.1:0-34655 GCA_019843815.1 Montemys delectorum | reverse complement strand
GTGGACTTTGAGACCCTTCTCCTAGCTGCATGGAAGCCAGTTTTTCTCCCGACTGCTTTCAGATCAAGTGGTAGAACTCTGAGCTCCTTCTCCACTACCAAGTCAGTCTGGATGCTGCCGTGCTTCCTGCCATGATGATAATGGACTGAACTTCTAAACCTGTAAGCCAGCCCCAAGTAAATGTTGCCTTTATAAGCATTGCCTTGGTTACAGTGTCTCTTCACAGCAGTAGAAGCCCTAACAAAGGCAGCACCATTGTGTCTAAGTAAAGGGTTCTGACTCCACGATGCCACAATAAGAGATCTAAAAGATGGACTCACTCAAATGTGTGTGGGGTCCTGCCTAGGCATAGGTAAGCAGTGAAACATCACTGATTTCTCTCTGTGGTTCTGTGTGTACCACCTGAGGAAGTCTAGCAGTTGGGTGAGGTCAACCTATGCTTGAAGTTTCTTTAGTTGCTTACTGATCAACTAGCATTTCCTGAGCACATACTATGCATGCTCAGACATGATGGTATAATGATGGGAATTCAAAATCTCCTTAAAATATTAAACTAGAGAAATGGTTACAAAGAGAATATCATTTGATGTATGTTGAAGCAGAGATATGGAAACAGTATTATGGGAACACCAAGGAGGAGAATGATCAACAGAAGTGACAATATGGACCATTGGTTTGACCTCATTGATGGGCCAGTCATCAACAATGAGCATTCCTGAAATAATCTGGAAAATAAACAAAGACAGGGAGCATATCAGAGTGACCAGCTTACACCAACCTATTAAGCCATGAATATAGAAATAATAGGAAGCTCTTAACTTAGGGAATTACAATGCATCTTACACCACACAAATGGTGACATATAGTGAGGAGAAAATGAAGTCTTACCAAAATATAAAAAAGGCAGCAAAGACAAGAATAAGTGCTAACTATTCATAAGTACAAGATTAAAATATTACATTAGTATAATTAAATAGGATCCAGCACCATATTACAGAAATCATAGCATGACCAAGCAGTGTTTCTTTTAACAATGCAAGTATGGATTCAAATAAAAACATTTAAAGAAAAAAATTTTAACATTAATAGGTGGAAATGCTATGACACACTCATGTTAATGGATATTCTACAGTAAATTTAATATCAATCTTTAATTTAAGGCTTGTCAAACATAACAGATCTGGAACAAAATGCTTATTTAATGCTATGAATATCTTGCCTCAGAATAAGGGTCAAGGTGAAATGATCAAGGCATCCCAGAAAGTTCAAAGCCACTAGTGTCAGTATTATTAAAACTATAGCTTCTAAAACTGAGCTCCCCAAACCCTACAATAATTGTCATAAATGTTCAAAATTAAAGCTGATAACTTCACTAGTTTACAAATTAATTATGTGTTCATAACTGAGAAACTTCAGGGGAGCAGGCTTAAAAATAGTTTTCCCAAAAGCCAACAATACCTGAGGAGGAGAGAGAGTGTCTAGAGAATTCACAAAGCAAGCACTCAATGCAACATGAAACACACTTTGGACTACAGAACTTGAATCAAGCAAATGATAGAGTATTCTTCTGTAACAAAAGATTTTCTTCTGGGTAAAATATACATTTGGTTTTGCATTTTTAAAAGTTCCATATTATTTAAGTATTACTAAAGTGAAAAGAATAAGGGTTGAACAATGTGGAAAATATTGTTTTTAAATATTTGTATTTGCATCTTGCAATTAAAATACAATTACACCATTCCCCTTTGCCTTTTCCCTCCCCCATCATGTTCACAGGCACAATGCCCTCTCTTGTTCTGTTTCAAATTCATGGCCTCTTTTCTCTTATTTCTACAATTATTAATTCATTACTATATAAAAATGCTTTTAAAATCCCTTGGCTGTATAGTGGTGGGGGGTCCACAAGCCCATGAAGGGAGAGTGACACACCTTGGAAAAAGGGTGCAATTCATGATGGATAGCAAGCAAAAGCTATTGAGGTTATACCAAGGCCATGGTGAGTGCTGATATAGCCAAAGGAATGGATATTGGGTGTGTTGAAGAGCTTGTGTAAGAAGGTTCAGAAACTGATGGAATATTTGACTATGAGAGTAATGAGAAGAGATGAACCATTTACTCAGAAAAATTCTTGCTGTGTTCTTTCTATGCTCTAGCACGAAATTAGATGCTAGGCACCACAGATAATTAAATGAGAAGATGCATTAATTTAGCAGCCTCCTAGGAAACAGGAGAGATTAAAAGATGTGGTTTCAAATACAAGAAGTGATTTTAAGTACAAACAAACCAAAACATCAACATGAATTCTAATTAGCTGGAAACGGTTAAGAAATGCTTTCTAGTGAAAGAATAAGACACAAGAGAATCCAAATGTGTTTAATTAATGAAGATGGGTGTAGACCTGCAGAGAAAGGGGGAGGAGGTAAAGCCATCTCTGAATCTGGCTCAAGCAAAGCAAACATGCTGGAGCCAGAACAGGATTAATGAGTAACTAGAGAAGCAAGAGGGACCTGGCAGTCACCTGGGCTGCTCTCAGCTGTGGATATAGAATGACAAGGGAGCTTCAAACAATGCTGATACCCAGGCTGCAGCCTGTAGAGATTCTTATCTGTTCTTTCTGGTGTGGCTAGCTAGGGTATCAGGAAATTCTCATGGTACTCCACTGCAAGTGCTAGACAGGACCATCTCTGGGCACTGAACCTCAGCAGAGGGACTCTTAGCCCCAGTACTGAACCTTTCTCCAGTCAAGCTCAGATAATAAGCTCCTATTCCATATTTCCAGACTAAACCTGAAGACACAGTTTCCTCCTTTGAGTCTTCAGCTGTAGTCAACTCAATCCTTCAGAAAAGAGGAGCAAATCCTTAGGGTCCTCTACAACTAAATAGCTTTCCAATCTGAAATCATTTTCTTCCATTTCTGGATAAGTAAAATTTAGAGGGTCACATCCTGAACCTGTTTCCTCTAAATTTACATCAAAATAATTTACCTTATAATTACTCTTGTAATTTTGTGCCTCTATAATACTTGAAAACAATATGTCATACTGAAGAATGTAATAGACCACTCTGAAGAGTTTCTATGAAATTGAATCATAACATCACATGTTCCTCCCAGAACATTTATCAAGTAAATGATGAGACAGGATTGTATTTCAGACTTTAGATGAAATACCCTATATAAATTTCATAAACTTAAGAGGGAAATGAACAATTCAGCATTTATCAAAACCATTCAGGAAAAAAAGGAACTGAACTAGTTCCCCTCAAAGCTTTTTATTTACAATTATCCTACAATTGAAGATCACAGGAAAGGCCGAATTCTTGAATGGGGAAGTTATAACTAATTGTTGCTCACAGGCTGCAGGAGGTTTCATATTAGTGCTGTTTTCTCTCTAACAAAAGCATTCTGCATTTCTCCTGGCTCTGCTCTAAAGGACTGGATTAGGTACAGGAAATTTTACTAATTGCTAAGGGCCCAGCTAGAAGCTGACTTCAGAACTGTGCCTCCTCCATGCGAAACACACAGCCTCGGCCTCACCTGGAATTACCAAATCACACTATTTTGACAGGATCTCAACAGATTTGAATAGACATAGAAATTTGAAGGGCACTATTCTACATCTGAATTACTTGAGTGTGGTCCATGTAACTGTAGAAAGTGACCACACCCCAAAATAAAAGGAAAGCAATATACTGGGCATAATTACAATTACTAAAATAGACTCTTGAAAGGCAGAGCTTGGGCCCAGGAGCAGTATCTTACCAAAATTTCCATGAGATTCTATATAGAAGCATGTTTAAAAGGCAGTAGTGTCCAACATGGTTCCACCCTACCCCACCTTCAGAGCCTCAGCCTCAGAAACCATACAATAGGATTCCAAGGCACAAGCTAAGCCACCAGGACAGAAGGAAAGAGAGTGGATCTCTATTCCTGCTTCCTACTATCTCACCTGTTTTTAAACTTTGCATTTTATAATGTACTTAATGTGCCAGTATCAAAATATATTTGTAGCTACATGAATGTATATGTTATGTTATGCTATGATATGCATGTATAGTAGATATTAAAGATAAATAATTTCTCACATAGAAGAAAAAACATTTAAGTATATTCAGAGGCTGATTACTGACCCCTGAGTACACACTGAACCCCAAAAGTGTATGCAAATCAGCTTAGGGAGATGTCACAGATAATGATTCTAATTAATAGCATAAGGGAATCTATAATTTTCTTATTCATAAATTAAAAGGAAAACTGTAAGTTATCAACATACAGTCTACCGCACTCATCTTCTGGTCATTTACCAAGCTACCCTCTATAAGCCGTTACTTGGTGTCTATGAAATAGTATATTCCTGGCACTGGGAATAAACAGACATGGTTCTAACCAATATCACTTTCAAACCAGATCAACCATCACATAAGTCAAGTCCCCAACAGGGACAAGACAGAGACTGGTTTTGGAGAACAGTGCAGGTGGAATACTTAGCAGTAGCCTGAGTGTGATCTGCAAGTAAAGATGAACTTCAAAAGTGGATACGTTGGCCTAAGTCCAAAGGGTAATAGAATGGAAGAGAAATTAGGGGCTGTATGTGGGTCATGCCATAATAGCATATACCACTGCTCATCTATGCCATATCTAAAGGTTATCTGTAATAAAAAAAATAAATATTAGGTTCTCAGGCTTTAAAAATATCATAGTTGTGCTGATTTTTACAGAATACAGTTTATACTTTTACTATCTGTTTCTTTTTATTCTTCCTTCTCCTCCTCCTCCTCTTTTGTTTGTTTTCTCACAAGGGTTTCTCAGTATGGCCTTGGCTGTCCTGGAACTCATTCTGTAGCCAGGCCCACCTCCAATGCAAAGATCCACCTGGCTCTGTCTCCGAAGTGTTGGGATTAAAGGTACTTGGCACCAGCTCCTGGCTTCTTTTTTCAATATTTTAAATCAAAAGTTTATGTGTTGATCAGCTTTCCCATCTGTGTTCCCAATAACATGTCTACAGAGTACTTACAAAATAATGAGCGGCACCTAGTGTCCTTCTCTACAACTGACCAATGCTGTTGTTCTGTCAAGCTTTTCATATGAATATGCTGAGGCAGTTTTATGCAAGATACATTTGCACGCCTCACGATCTACTGTGTCACTCACGGACTCCTTTGCAATTCAGTACCTACTGTGTAAGGACAAGGAAGTAGGGCTGCTGAACAGGTAGATGGAATTCCAGGCCCATGGAATTAAGAGGAGACCAGAAAATAGTCTTCATCAGGAGGAGACAAGAGAATAGTCATCAACAAGAGGCCAGAGAAAAGTCATAAAGGAAGGAGCATATGCATGGCTCAGGAGTCTGGCAGGATGAACAACTTTGGAGCCCCCATCCTAATGTAAAGTATACTGAGAAGAGGACAGAATCTGCCAGGAAGCCAGGGAGGGACCTTGGTAGAGAAACTGCCGTATGGTTTCAACTTTGCTATTTTATTCTGTGAGAAGACAGCTAGCTTAGCACAAATTTAGTAGACAACCAAAATCATTTGTTCAACTTTTAAAAAAATCCCTGATGTATTTATAGTTTTAGAATTTGATACATAACTACAATGTCCTATGATCGAATTCAAACTACTCCCTCTTCTAACTCCCACAGGGTACCCTCCAACATTCCCCTCTGAAATTCATGTCTTTGAGTTTTCTCTCTTTTTCCAAAAGTTCACTGAGTCTATTAGTGTTGATAGTTCCTTTGGTCTTCTACAATGTTCTAAATACAAAGTTTTATGCAGGTACATCAGAGAGACTTGTTACTCGATTGGAAGGGAAAAGGGATCCAAAGGTAGGCAAGAGAAAGAGACAGTCTCTGCTCTAGTTGGTAGGGGTCTCACATGAAGGAGAAGCTGCACATCTGTTACATATGTTAAGGGGCCTAGGTCCATCCTATGTACGCTCTTTGATTGGTGGTTCAGTTTCTGTGATCACCTATGGGCTCGATCTAGATTTTCAAATGAATGAAAATATCAGAAGTATACAAATATCTTTGGCCTTTCACACCCTATTTTTATTCTCTTCTTTCTTCCTCAAAGACAAATGATTATCCTTAATTTATAATAAATTCAATTATTAAGAGGTACAGTACAATTTATATTATATAATTATACATTTATATGTATATATACGTGTTAAATAAATAGAAATGTAATTTAGACAAAAGCAATTCATTAAAGTATTACAGCTTGTCTACCATCATTAATAGGACAACATTATATAATTTTACCACATGTAATTGTTGTAGCTACAAATTATATGATATTCTTTCATTTTAAATTTATGTGAACGATATTATTTTACATATGATCTTTAAATTATGTGAATCATATTGCAGCGTATATAACCTTTAAAAATCGACCGTTAGTTTTCTAACTTAGTGTTTTAGGTGAGCACACAAGGAGATCATGGAATTTTCACATACTCTCTGTACTCACTCCCTTGTGTCCCCCTTCTGTGTCCCCCATCAGCCGCCGAGTTCTCGCTGTCCTTTGCCCTCACACATTCCTCCCTTTGCTTTCTTATCTTATGTATTCACCAGCCTTTCTTTTTCTCACACAATACTAGGTCTTCAGAGGATGAGCATACAATGTTGCTGGTCAGTTCGTTTTGAAGAGTGTGTGTGTCTTTTAAAGTTATCACAGATAATACAGCACTTCTAACTCATGGCTACTATCTAAAATATTTCAAGTACTCACCTTTGATTATGGAGATTATTTTGCTAACTCTTGTATTCTCCCATGTAACTTGAATAATTTTTGAAATAAATGTGAAATAAAAATTATTCAGGAAGGACAAGAATGCTGGAGTATTTATTAGCTACTGTGTCTAATAGAACTTTGTACCTTAAATTTTATTTTTCTGATATTAGTGTAATAACTTTACTGCTTATTCATTCCATATCTTTATTTTAAAATTCTGTGTACAATTTCTGTTACTTGTTCCTCTGGCAAACCTCATCTACAACTCTATTTTTAGAAGCTGAATTTGAGACTGCTCAATTTCTAAAAGTGATCCCAGTCCACCTAGAACTTTTCAAGGCATCTTTGTATTAGATCTTTGTCTTCTATCTTTTTTGTGCTTTCTATACAAGATATTGTCTTTTCTTATTCCACTTTCTACCTTCCATTTCCCACGGAAAACAAAATGTGCCTGCTTTCTTATCTCCAGGTCCAGTTAGGAAGGGTCAGATATCTGTGCACATGAAGATGTCCCCTGAATGGTTAAAATGGTTTGAATAAATGCTTAGGAATTAGTAAGGCTGTGTAGCACAGTAACAAAATCTTGCTAAGAGAAAGGGAGAATATGAAATTCTATGGACATTAAACATAATAGGATTCCAACTATATAACACACAATGGTGTTTGATTGAAAGATGTTCTGTTTCCTCTGAGCTACTATGCCTTCCTCTGCTGTGAGCATCCTGAGGCTAACCTAGCACACACACTGGAACATTAGGCTTAGTCTGTATAACACATCATTCACTGACTTCAGCCTCAGCCATCCCATCTATGGATGCATCAGCCAACAATCCTTCCTGAACTCCCTACAGCAACACCCTACCAGGGTTCTCCAGCAGGGTCCATGCGCATGTACTACTGTACATACATGGTAGTGGGCTATTTTATGGAGTTTGTCCACAAGATTCTAGAGGCTGACAATTTTCACATTTATATGGTGTCCCAGCAGGCTGGAGATCCAGGAAAGAGATGAGCAAAGGCAGGCTACTGTCAGGACTCCCTCTGGTTTGAAAGAGGTCAATCCTCACTATAGAGGCTAACTGCTTTCCTGAAAGTCTACTCATTTTCATGTTAATTTAACTTTAAAATGTGCCTGCACAGAAATACCGAGGACATTTATTAAATGTGAGTACTGTTCCTTAGCTCAAACTGACAGCTAACATGAGCCATCATTCTTACCTTGTTCTCCCACCTGTCCAAGCAGGGGTTTTTACTGAATATCAAACCTGACATCTTCCCACTCACCTGAAATAATGTTTTCCCCTCCCCTCAATGCAATAGATCTTAGGTCAACCATCTTCCTCTTTTACCTACCAGAAATCTGCTCTGGAAATGGCCTTCCCCTTCAGGCAGGGAAGGCACTGGTAGGAAAAAGTTTAGTAGGAACAGTCTGGAGCTACAGATAGTGAAGTGGCTTCTTTTAAATCGTTCTCCGAGGCTCTAGGTTTTACTTTGTAATGAAATGGAATAAACGAATTCAAGGAATTACTAAGAAAATGGAAACAGGAAATCCATCACAAAGGGCTGGATGCAAGGTAGAAACCCAGTTCTCAGGGATTTTCAGAGGTTTATGCTTAAGTCTTTAACACAAGAAATAAATGCTATGGAAAATGCTTTCTCGTCCCCAGGAGGCCTGCACTTATTGCATTAGCAGAGTGTCTTTTGCTGGCCTTTCTGCCTCCTCCTTGCTGCCAAATTGGCTGACTCTCCTCTATCCCAACCTTCTGTTTCTGGGTGAAAAATGAATTTTGAAGTAAGTTTGGCTTATGCTACACAAAGGCTTCTCAGGGACTTACAGCTTCCAGGGTATTAAATAACAGCTGGCAAACCCCAAAATACTAGTAGTAAACAAAGCAACAACAGTGCTTCAGAACATCTTTCTTCTAGCTATCATAAAGGTTCTGGGTGTGGGAGGATCGTTACTGTCTCTCTTTAGAGAAACTGCCTACAGAGAGTGATTACCAACATGACAGCTCATTCGGTTGCTTCCTATTACATGTGACCTTTGATCTATTAGGGGCCTGTGGTAAGACAGAGCCTCTTGATCTGTCCTTCTGGGGACCTGAGGTCAGTGCTTCTGACTGCTGCGAGCACCCTAACGCAAGTATCAGCTAAGCTTTGTTTGACTCACATGGTCTCAGACCCAATGGCTTTGACAAACAGACAGAGAGCAAAGCTTGGTCTTCAAAATTGTGGAAGTTTCTGAGATAACTTCCAATTTATGAGTGAGGCAATTTAACTGCTACTACAACTAAGAATCATTTCACTGACTTATAAATAACGTCAAAGACCTAAAAGTAGATGAGATTTGAATTGTCCCTTTACTATTGAATTGTTATTGAATTGTTACTGAGTAGTGGCTTAAGAATTTTCCAACTCAGTTTTGAGAGTTCACTACTGATTACTGGCAAACTTGTTCTCTGTTATGATGGGCTTTGTTGGATAATTTTCTTTGAAAATGCATTCAGGACTTTCATAATTTTGTACATCTAAAACATGAGGCATTCGGGGGTGTGAGAGCCATGAGTGCACTGACCTCTGAGCATGGGCCCCTCACAGATCGCAAGGTTGCTGGTTATTTCCTCCATAAACACAAGATTCGTTGAGTACATTGCAAAAGGAAAGGAAAAATCAGATTTAAAATCATATTATATTTTAGAAATCATTATCCTGCTACCTTTACCAGAAAGAAGAAAGCCACAGTCAGCCAGCTGGCCCCCATTCAAGCAGCCATCCGACGACTGACTGTATGCTGCTGCTAACGTATGCCACTATGCTATAGGGTTCTGGTTGGGAGAAAGATGAGAAGGGTCTTGTCCACTTACATCCTATTTAATTGTCAGCTCATCCTTGGTACCACGGCTAAAGAGCATTCACTACTTTTTAATATCAGAACACTAGAAGATGCTTGACACCATTATTTACAAAGCAAATATGACTATCTCAACCTCATTAAGGAGACTAATACCAAAAAGTTAGATATTAACAATTGCTGGCATACCATAAAGGCAGATATGAACCCTCCTATACTGCTAGTGGGAATGCCAATGGTAGCCACTTTGAAAAAGATTTTAAAAGTTCCTTGAATGACTAAGCATGTAACCCAACACAAAGCCTAAGAATTAAAAACAGATGTTTACACAAATATGTGTGCCTAACTCTTCATATCATTGCTTTATAATAGCCACAAGGTAGAAATGGCCTGACTAATCAACAAAGAAAATGTGTTATATTTATATGGAAAATACCATTTGACTCTATTTTAAAAATTAAATATGAACATGTGCTTTAAAAGTGGGTGAGCCTCTCTTCCCAATCCCCAAGCAATGGGCAAACAAACACCTTGTGGTGGTGGTACTCATATATCAGTCAGGGCAGAGCAGATGGCAGTTCTTCATTCATCCTAGCTTGGGATCTGGCTTGGTGGCCAAAGCTATCTTATGCCTAGGACTATAAAAATCAAATCAAATCAAATCTAGGCAGCACAGGAGGAGGAAGACAAACAAAGACCTGCAAACCACCATGCCACCCAGACCTGCACTTCAACACGTGGCACAGGTGAGCCATAGATACCTTCTTGTCACCACAATAGGCATGGACGGAGGATATTGCCCGGAGGCCTGCCAGCTGCATGGCCCACCTGCAGTGGGAGCCACTACAATGTGCTAGTATGTGCTCCTCACACGGGAGAGAAAGAAGCAGGTTGAGCATTATGAAGAGTGATGGAGTTGGAGACTCAAGGGTGGAGAACAGAGTGGTGCTGGCCCTGGTACAGGGGAAGCAGGTGAGCCAGCACCAGGACAGAATGAGGGAGAGCTGGCCTCATCACTCATCTGCTGTGAATGGCCTGGGTGCAGTAGTGATGCCCTCCACAACTGGGCCCTCACCATCTGTGGCAGTTGGGAGAACTGGCACTGAGGTCATGAGAACTGGTAAGTTGGCCCTGCCCCTCTGTGTTTGCAGCACCTGAGAAAAGCAAGGCCTGCACCTCGCCTGAGCAGCAAACTAGAGCAGGCCCTGGTGGACGGAGCACAAGGGAGCCAGCCTCAAGGGAATGAGAGATGAAGAATGTCACAGCGACAGCAGCCACAGATCTTGAAGCAGACCAATGACTCATGGCAAGAACATTCACACGTGAATGCGTGTGGACAGACAGACAGACTGCATAACACACTATGACATCCTTCAGCTTTCTTGATGAGATATCTTTGATGCTTTTGGCTGTTGATGATGGTGGTGGTTTGTCGTTTTGTGTGTCTTATCTTGGGGGGAGGTCCCAAGGGCTAAAGGCAGATATGAGGAGATGAGGACATGAGCAGGATGGGTGCATGATATGAAGCTCACAAAGAATGAATAAAAAAGTTTTCTAAAATGTGGATGAACCTTAAAAACATTATGCTAGATGTAAAGAGCCAGTCACAAGAGGAATGTATGAATTCATTGAAGTGAAATGCATGGAAATCGGAAGGGAATGTAGACAAGAAGTGCTTGTGAGGGCATGGCTAAAACGTATAAGTTTTCTCATTGAAGAAATACATATGTTCTAAAGGGGGTGGTGCTGTTTGCACATATCTGTGAATATAGGAAGGATGATTGAACTGTAATTCTAAATGGGTAACTATGTAAATGAACTAGTTCTCAATGTCATTGTTCAAAAAGAAAGAAAAGAGAAGAAAGAGAGAAAGAAAGGAAAGAAGGAAAGAAAGAGAGAAGGAAAGCAAGCAAGCAATAAAATGCCTCCTGTCTCTCAATACATCAGCGACTTCCTAAAACATGCTCCTGTCACTGTCTCTAAACATTTGCACTACGTTCTCTGTGAATTATTGTGCTATGTCACTTGTGCATATGATTATGGTCCTATGCACCTTAAAGATAGATGTAATCCCTTCATCTTTGCTATCCTGAAGCTCCTGATAAGCAGTGTTTTATAAAAATGGCCATTTATGTTGAAATATTTTATAAGCTTTTGAGTGACTGGGTCATACATTAGTTGAAAACTTGTATCTTGTAGAAACTACAGCAGACAATTAAAAAAAAAAAAAAAAAAAGGTAGTGACTTAGCGACTGCCTTTGCCACTTGACACACCGAGATGTGACTAATCAGTCTCACCTTACCCATTATCTTCAGCTCTTATCTGGTCTCCTTTCAGCTCTGAAATAGACTCTGTGCCTTTCTACCCTGGGGCTTCTGTGTGGGCATTCTCCTGCACTACCCTTCACTCATGGCTTTCCTTTCCATATTTCCTCCTCAGGACACCTTCCCTGTGGCCCAGGATAATACAGACCTTGCACTAAGGGATTTTATAACTCCTCCCTCCTTTTCTTGTGACTGATTGTCACAATTTGCAATGACATTTACTTGTATAATTAAAATTAACCCTCCCTTTTGTCCCCCATGAGAACAGCAAGCCTACTGCTTTCTTTGATGTGAACTGGTATGCGAAACTCATTGTGCAGGTCATGGTACATAGTAAGTACACAGGAAATCCTTCTGATGGATCAATGAATTGAGTTATTAGTGGCCAATAAATAAGATAAAACATATAAGAACCTCCGTGCGAACGTGAGTAATAGCCCATACACTGACAATATATGAGTTAAACTTGGTTTGAAGAGTAGAAATAGAAGACCAATGAGAATACTTGGCTGACTGGATTCCAGCACAGTCTTCAAGCTAAATTCCTGGAGCCTGCAGCAGGCCAAGCTGGAGGTAAGCTCTTGGGATCCTAGAAAGCTCGTGCAGATGGTGGGGCCTGTGGTAGAGATTATAAGATGTAGTATGAAGCACAGCCACATGAAGACAGCTGCCTAAAAATGGAAACCCAGCTTCTTATGCAGGGATTGTCTAGATTAAAAGCAGAAAGTCAATAAAATGCCCATCATGTCAATAAATGCTGTCAGAAACTACGAGGAGGCTGGTACCCACACAGATTCATAAGAAGAGCCACACTAAAACAAAACTAACCAAAACATTGTAGAAAGAATCTAGAAGGAACTAACAGGAGACAGTAGAATAGGAGAGACAGAGGCATCAGTCAGACTACTGTCCCAGAGCAGAGTGTAAGGACAAGCAGGAGCCTGTCATAGAAGCCATGCTCATGGTCTGGTGGCTATGCCTCACACCCAGACATGTGCTATGACACACCTGGATTAGCACAGGACACTTTAAGCCAAACTTATCATTTGATTTGTAAAGCAACATACACAAAACTGTTAGCACACTTACACGGCACATGAGAACTTAATATACATTAATTTTGAAATAATTATTATTGCTGTTAAGCCCATGGCTTTATGCTTCATCATACTGTTTATTCCAAATCACATAGACAACATGTGCTTATATGTCCTTGAGAATATTTTAAGCAGCTGAGTAAAAAACATGCTGATCGAAATACATTCCAGATGGATTAAAAATGTAAAATGAGGTAAATGAAACCATAAAAGCAGTTGAAAAATATGTATATTTTTATATACATAATGCATGTAAGCCCCGCATAAGTAAAGCTGCAAAGTTAAAGCCATAAACCACAAAGAAAAAGGAGATATATTTGACAACCCAAAAAAGTAACACTTTGCACGTGATAGTAGCTACTGCAACCAGAGAAGCAAATGGCCAAGGGAAAATGACAGCTAACTGCAAACAGACAAAGGGTTTATACCTCCAAAAACGCTTATAAACATAAAGACAAAAGAAAGTCTATACCATCCATAGAAAGGTCTTATAATCTCAGACCTTCAAATCCAGTGTTTGAATGCTGCAGCAGGAGGATTACCACAAGTTCAAGAATGTCCTAGGTTGCAACGAGTGTGAGTTCTCCTGGCTTATAGAGTGAGATCTTGTCTCAATAAAACAAAACAAAAATAAATATAAACTTAAAATAATTGCTTTTCATTATTTTGAATACTTTTTTAGATTTTCATTGCCTGTTTAATGAAAATGATCTCAATGAGCCTACTTACTCACATGTTGATGGTTAAAGTATAACTTTGGCCATTAGTTTGATCTCTCTGGGGACCGTATATTTAATATTATAAATGTGCGAGCATGCACACACTCCATAAATTTCTCTAGGATAATTTTTCAGAACTGAGGTTGCTTGATCTAATGGTATACAGATTTTAAATATACATTTTTAAGATAGGGACATTTATATATTTCATTGCATGTGTAGCTACAAAATGTACTTAAATGGCATGCAAAGCTGCCTGGTGGTAGCAAAAGACTTTAATACTAGCACTTGGGAGGGAGGCAGAGACAGGAAGATCTCTGTGAGTTCTAAGCCAGCCTGGTCTACAGATAAAGTTCCAGGACCAGCCATGGCTACAAAAAGAAACCCTGTCTTGAAAAACAAAACAATAAATGGCATATAAGATTTAAACATCACTAAAAATGTACTTTTCTATTTTATACTTTATAGCTATCAAGCATTAAGATATTCGTGTGCCATGTATGACTTAGAAGTCATCTTCTGAAAAATTATCCTAAAATGAGAATTCGCATCTCTGAAAGATTCATTGAAATAATACTTAGAATCATCATAGAATATCCAAAAGTTAAACGTTAGCAAAATGCTAAAAATGTAGCATCTGTACTCACACCATCAATTCATATCTGTAAATCATATTGAACAGATATATATGATATATTCTATACATATTTACTAAGTGAAAATAAAAATAAAAATAAAATATTACAGACATCCAAAATGATACTACAAAAATAGTCTATGGAGAATAGGTACAGCCTTATCTGACTGGTGTAAAACAAGAGAGTGTGTGTAGCCACATCCGTGCACATCTCCAAACAGCAAAATCCAATCATCATGGTGTGATGGTGTTTATTTTTTCATTGCCCATATTTACTAAATTTTTATAGCATTTAAAATATATTTTGAAACATATTGAGCTTGCATTTCAATTTACTAAAAGGGAAAAAATATTAATTTTATATAACTCCCCTAAAAGTTTAAACCTAAAAAGAACACGAAAGTTTCCATAAATCCTATGACAACAGCTATATCATTGCTTATGATTCGGTTCATTTCAGAAATGACAGCAGTCCCCACAGAGCGTAATTTTATCACAACTTATTCTCTCTTTATGGGTCTAAAAAAGGCTTTTAGCACATGAAATTCACACAGATTACCAAGGAAATATTTATCAGCTTCCTATGCTCACTGAGATCCAAACCAAACTCTTGAATCCAGGCTCACTCCACCTAGTTATCATCCAATGAAACCTATTTTCCATAGACCACCCAACTGTCTCCAAATGACTGTAACATTCAGATTGTGGTCAGTCAACAAAGGCTTTACAGCCCAACTGAATAAGAGCAAAACATATCTGATTGATTGTGCAGACAAACCATATCCACAGAGGGGGAACTGGGGACACATTAGGTTGAACTGAAGGAGTTGATGCAGGGCCATGTAGGAGCACAGCCTTGGATCAGACTCACCGGGAGAAAACCTCCACTAATAACCCAGGACAGAAAAACAGTCTCTGAGTTCCCATTTGAAATTCTATGAAACAGCAGGAGATTCCATAAAAGTTGTAAAAAATAATAATAGAAAGCTGTCTCTCTGCAGTGATTTTTCCCAACAGGTTGTTAACAGGACTAAGTCCTTGAAACTGATTTCAGCACCAGTCTTTCCTGTGGAAATCCCAGGATTCACTGCTTTGCTTATAAAGACAGAGAGATCTGAAAGAAAACCATGCAAGCAGTGGGCCCTTTCTCTTTCCATAGGGCCTGTAAAGTTTCTCCCACACCTTAACCTGGAGCTCTGCACACTTCTTGACACTCTGTTGGATATCAATTATCCCAGACCTAATTCTTTTTTTTTTTTTTTTTTTTTTTTTTTTTGGTTTTTCAAGACAGGGTTTCTCTGAGTAGCCCTGGCTGTCCTGGAACTCACTCGGTAGACCAGGCTGGCCTCGAACTCAGAAATCCACCAGTCTCTGCCTCGCAAGTGCTAGGATTAAGGCGTGCACCACCACCACCTGGCTCAGACCTAATTCTTTACACTTGTTGCCACCTTATTCAATTTGGCTGCATTTCTCACTCAAGTCATTACTTTCTAAATTGTTAAACAATCCTATCTGGGTCAGGAGGACTCCTTTGGGGGTTTGGAGCCAGTACCTTTAGTCCCCATAGGAAACCTTCTCCAACACAGCTCATCCCGGATCTCCAAGTGACACAACTAAACTTTACAACTGAAATCCATTTGTACAGATGTCCAAATACCACAGGAACATGTAGTATATAAAGTCAGAAAGCACGTAGAACAGCGATGGGGAAAGTGACAAACGCTGCTTCTGTGTTTCCAGACCTGCTGGCCAGATGTTGTTCTCATCACTGTGACCCTTCCTGAGGGCTCTGGAGGCTTTATAGTCTGGCACTCACTCTCCATGTCCCACTAACCAACCAAACAGGAAGCTAACACTAGCCTTCATATCCACTATCCTCATCTCCCTTCTGCCAGGGACCCTCACTTCCAACACCATCCCTAAGCACAGCACGTGGGCAAGCAGAGTGGGAAGGAAAACACAACAGAGTGGTGGCTGTAGTGTGTTGACCAGGGATGGACAATCTTAACTAATACATCCTTTGTACTTAAAAAGCCAGGTGTCTTTTGACTATGAAGTGACCAAAGATAATAAAAAGACAAACTTTAGTGCAGAGCCAATGGATGTGTAGCCAGTGAGTCCATCCCACACACAAGTCAGCAGAGCCCAGAGCCAGGGTTCAAATTCAGGCCAAGCTCCAAATCATAGGAAGTATGATCCCATCTGAGAAGCTCCTGGGGTGGCCAAAGGTTTTCCTCGGATGGCATTTGCCACAACCGGTCTTCTAGGAAGAGTAACTGTCAGCAGGAGTCTGCAGAATGTTAGAAAGCCAGGGGAAAGCAGTCCCTTCTCAGGGGAAAGACATTTGCAAGGACAAACATGAAATTGAGCGACTGGAAAAGTATGAACCTAGTCGTATTGGCTAAAGCCAAGCGCATGAGATTCAGAGAAATCTTTTAAGTAGTGACATGCTTGGAATCATTAGATTAAGTAAAAGGAATTTGTAAAACTAGGTTGACAGTAGACATCTGTTTTTTCTTTCTTTCTTTCTTTCTTTCTTTCTTTCTTTCTTTCTTTCTTTCTTCCTTTCCTTCTTTCTTTTTTTCTTTCTTAAGGACAGATGGAAACTATGGAAGTCAGAAAATTCTTCTAATCAAAACTGCAGCTAAAGGTTAAAGGCAAAACTGAAGGGAAATTTAAAATCGTGCAGTAGTCGTTCTTCTTCTGTGGGAGCCAGCGATCAGAGTCAATACCAAACACACTTCAATGGGATAGACTAAGGCTTCACTCAACATATGATGCTTTGAAGTGTTCCTTCAGATAAACACTTCCACTGTAAGCTTAGTGACCAAGAGCTGACACTAAAGAACATGAATATAAAAGCAGAACTATGAAGGCATCAGTGCAGGAGCTCCTGGGATAAGGTGACTTTTACTTGGGGAACGATTCACGACAGTTATTTCCCAGTACTCTTATAACATGCTTCTTGGACTTACCTCAACTTACACACAAAGCCATGCCTAACTGAGCCAGGGACACCACAGTACAGTAGGAGGTGTAAGCTTCCAGGGAGGTCCAGTGCATTGAGAATAATGAGGGTGAACATCCCCATTTACCCAGAAACTTCTCTGTTAGAAAATAATCAGCACAAGCCTCTCACTGGTGCTTTTAAATCGCTGTAAAATCGTGGAAATCCAGGTTATAACCTGCACTCTCTTGTTTATGTCCTTTTGGGTTATCGCCTACCTTTAAAACTTGCAACAATCTATACCACAGTTTTAAAAATTACAAACATTTGTTGAACATCTTCCCTTTGCAGAGTTTGTATGTAGAATTTTAAATGTATTATTCCACATAATTACTACAAATGTCTTGTAAAGAGATAGTGATATTCTGTAGTGTTTATAGATGAACTTGAGCCCAGCCAGGAAGTCTTCTATTGTATATAGTAAGGACAAGGGCAGGGTATGAGTGAGCCTCCCTTTTAGCTGTTACACCAAACATCAACACACCAGAAACTCAAATGTGTACAAGCTCCTAAATTGAGCACCAAACATATGTCACAAAGCTTCCAGCAGACAAGGCCCACAGTGACGTGAAATGCAAAGGAATCCCATCAGAAAACAGTCTAGAGCAGAGCTGCCTGGATTTAGTGTTTAACGACCAGAACACGGGAGAGAGGAGAAAAACACCTGGGCTGGGGTTGGTGTTGTATTTCTATTTTACTTCCGAAAAAAACTAAATCTAAGTCCAAATTACATAACCCTCAGAATGGTTCTCTTAGCCAATTGCCTCTGTTCCAGTTTAGTCTCCAGAGAATATCAGGCTGAGCTAGACTCTGGGGTTTGGCAGAAATCAAAAAGTCTGCAGGAATTAGCATTGCAAAGTCCAGAGGATATGGTGACAAATTAGTTTGCAGATACAGCTTAGTTAATAATTGACCCAATTAGCTTCTTCCAATTGAAATGAAAATTCTGTATGTCACCTTGCCCTACTGACTGCTCATGTATCCTCAAAACTCAGAACTCTAAGGGAAAGATTTATTCTCCTTATGATTCATGTCTCACACATCAAAACAACTACTGAAGTCTCCAATTCTTTGGAGCCTCATGCTTGAGTTATGAATATCAATGTCTGCTGCCATCTTCAACTTTGTGGCACTCACATCTTTTAGTTAATGAATGGGAATAAAACAAAGGCCAATAAATTCAGATTATAGACCACAAAAGAAGCTAGATAATTGGATAATTGGGTTAACAGTCAAACCAGTGGTGTTAGCAATTGACAAAAGAGTTGTGCAATAGTTTAGGTTGATGTGCTAAACGCTTGGTCCATTGTTCCTTGCCACTATGGAAAGACACTAGAACTGTTAAGAGGCAGGGCCTACTGACACAGATGGACTTTGGGTTCTCTCTCCCCCTCTCTCTCTTTCCCTCTCTCACTCTCCCTTTTCACTCTTCCTTTTTCTCTTCTTCTCTTTCTCTCCTTTCTAATAGTCATGCTATAAATAATAACCTCTGCTTTCTGCTTCTATCATGATGTGCTGATTCCACCACAGGCCTCAAAGCAACAGAGCCAACAGTTCATGCACTATGTATTTCTTCTTTCCGTGTGTGTGTGTGTGTGTGTGTGTGTGTGTGTGTGTGTGTGTGTGTCTTTGTCCACTTGTGGGTTGTCTGAGTATTTATGTTCATGTGTGTGTGTGTGTGTGTGTGTGTGTGTGTGTGTGTGTGTGTGTGTACAAATGCCTAGGTAGGAGTGCAGAGGCCTGTTTTGTAGCAGTTCCTTAAACTCCATCCTGGGTGGAGGCTTTTTAAGACTTAGGAAGTAAATAAAACCTAACAGGCTCAGAAAGTAAAAAGTTCGCAAGTCTCAGGAAGCTCCTAAAACTTATAAGAGATACAAGACCACTCTCTTAAGGTTATATGAGTAGTAAGAATCCCTGATGAGAGAAATCTCTGATTTGTAAAGTTGTCTGCAAGTAGCCCAGGTAGCTCTAGGGTTCCAACTTTCATGAGCCACCTCTACTAGAGTGAGCTTTTTGGTGATGCGACTGTCTTTGAGTCCTCCATACTCCTGTAAGTAATCCCAGTAAACTTAGAGATGTTACTTTGATCTTTTTGTCAGTGGTCATTGGCAATTATCTTCCTAGGAAAGGTCATACAAGGCCAGGAGTCAACTTTGGATGTCTCCCTCAATCCTTCTACATTGTATCTTTTGAGTCGAGTTTTCTCAATGAAGCTAGAACTCACCAATTCAACTGGGCTGGCTGGTCAGTGAGCTCTGAGGATTTGCTTGTCTCTGTCATCCCCACAGTAGATTACAAGCACACACCACTGTGGGTGGCTTTCTATGTGGGTATTAGGAATGCAAACTCAGATCCTCATATGTGCATGACAAGCACATTATCCCAACAATGGGGTACATATTTTATTTATTCAGAGAACATTGAATAGCAAAACTTTGAAGGAAAGAGAAATATTGTCTGTGGTGAACAAAATAAGATTTATTTTAAAAGTCATGAAATTCAAGCTGAACTAGGAAAGATAGGTAAAATCTGTAAAGACGGGGAAGAAGAAGCTATGAGAAAGGCTCAAGGCTCAATACAGCTTGTCCTCACCTTCAGCCTGTCCATATTGCTGAAATACAGGTTTGAGAAATGAACTGTTTATAAGTAAAATTAGGCAGGATATATTTGAAAACAAACCTTGGAGGCCAAGTTCAAGAATTAGGAAATTGGGTTGTAAGTAAGAGGGTCATTTAAAGTTTTTGATGAGAGGGTTCAACAGATCACCAGGCACAGAAGGTTGGTGAAGGAAACACTCTAAGGTTTGATGTCTGCACATCTCTCTCACCCACTCCCATCCCTAGCTCAGACACTGGAAATCGACTCACCAGTGAAATAGCGTTGTGAGATAATAGGAGGCTTTGAGTCAAAGGAACTCTGATTACATGAATGGATTGACGTCTTATCGTGGGAGTTGGTTAATAATTGCAACAGAGGCCTTGTTCTAGCAACCTCATATGATTTCCTGCCCACCTGTCCTGCTTTCTACCATGGAGTGGCTAGCCATGTGGCTTTTGCCTGGTACTGGGGTTATGCTCTCCGGATGATCAGTTTCCCATCCCATGAGCCAAAAATGCTTCTCTATTACTTCCTCCTCTTCCTAAATTTTATTTTACCTTTTTCAGAATTGTGGAGTAGGCACTGAGCTCAGAGGATCCTAATGGAGCTTCCTTTCCCCAGGAAGCTCACAGCTGCTCCCCCATGTCCTACGTTTTTTTTTTTTGTTTTGTTTTTTTGTTTTGTTTGTTTGTTTATTTGTTTTTTTTGTTTTGTTTTGTTTTGTTTTTGGCCTCTCTCCACCTTGATGTGCAACAAGCATCTATCACAATGTATTTCTCCCACATCATCTCCAGGAACCCTTAATCCTTCCAGAATGCTTGAGCTACTGTAGTCCCATCATTATCTCTGCCTGTTCTAAAGTCTGGGACCCAGCCACAATCCTGGGAATTCAGTTGGTACAGGGATGACTCCAGTTACAAACCCCCACTTCATCCCCAGCTCTGAGCAGTGAAGTTGGAGATGGGCTGGAGTGAAAGAGTAAAGAGAAAATATGGCAAATATCATCCAAATTCTAACAGTTTAAAGATTGGGATGGGGATAAGAAAGGTAAAATTCCTGCACCTATAAAACAGACTTGAAAGTTATAATATAAACTTCTCAAAGTAAAGCTTGTCAAAAGTGGTCCAGGTCTAGCCCTCCTCTTGGCCACCTCCTCCCCCTGACCCATCCTGCTCTTTGAAATCCTATGAAGTCACAAACAATATACTCACACAGTCTGGATACAAATCTCATGAAGCAGACCCAAATAATGAAAGTAGGCAACAACAGCAGCTACCAGGAGAGAATAACCAAATAAATTACACCTATTTATAAATGACCACAACTTGAGTATTTCTACATATCAATGCAAAAGCAACTGAGCCCAAGATCCCATTGGATTGTCTAGATTGTGGTGCTATGGCTACAGTCCGGGTCTAATGAGCTGCTGACTCTAGTGAGTGAGGGTTTGAGCTCTGGACTGTGGCAGGGAATGAGAGCAGTTAAGGAAAGAATTTATCAAGAGAACTGAGATGCTAGGCCCTGTTACACACGATCACATACTTCTCAGCTATCATCTTTCTGGGTCCCACAGCTTCTCTGAGAATAGTTCTTACTTGTCCCACTTCCCAGATGTGGAAAGCTCAGGCAGGTCACCTAACTGTATGGACAGAGAGTTGATCCAGAAGTCATCTGTGGATAGGTTTTTAGATGTTGTAACTTGTTGAGGAAGACATGAAAAGTAGGAGGAACTCATTATATCTATAGGATTCCAGAAAAAAAAAAAAAAAAGCCCTGGGGTGGAGACAAACAAATTCTGGAGGCTTGCTGGCTCAGCAGTCTAGCCTAAATGGTGAGTTCTAGGTTCAGGGAGAGACAATGCCTCAAAATGGGGGGTTTCGTAAAAAGGATACAGACAGAGATGGAGGTGCACACTGAGAGCGCATAGGAGCATCCTGGGCTACCTTACGAGTGTGGACTTTGTCCATTCCTGCGGCAGAACTAGAGTCCCCATTCTGTTTCTCCCTGGACCTGAACCAAGCCCCCTGCTTAGCATGATCACAGCACAGCTCCTGCTGTGGCACCTGTGACTAGGCCTACTTGGAGATAATTGTGCTAAGAACAACCATCTGGAAGGGAGGTTTTGATGGATGTGGTACTCAAAGCTAGCATAAAAGTCTCATGCTTATTTACTTTTTACAGACTGGCTTCCCTAGGAGAAACAGCCTCCAATTCTGCTCTAGCCCCCAGTCTATTAAAGGGCAGCCATGAGAATTCTCTCAGTGCCATTCCAGCTCAGAGGCAGTGCTGGTTTGAATGAAAGTGTCCCCAGTACATATGGAAAGAGCTAACCTAACTCACTTCAAGGTTAAATGAACACTTGAAAAAATACACCGCCCCTTTTCTTTAACCAAAATTAGAAAAGATATATACACTTGAACATTCAATCGTTGTCTCGGTCTAGACTAAAAGGGGATTGACTTCACTCACTGAGGGGTCTACATGTCAAAAACTGTTACATTTTCCATTGGAAAAATAACTAGATTTCTGAGTCAGAGATCAAACTGTTCTCACCCATGGTGGGTCCAGCCATCCCCAGCTGGCCCCGTGGCAAACCTGGATTCTAAGCATGAGTGTGATTGCCTGTGGCAGGTTCTCAGGTGCTCTCATTTCCCTTCCAATGCCATCCAGAGGGAGGAGGAAAGCAACCCAAATTGAACCTGTCTTCTCAAGGCTTTGTTAAGAAAGTCCAGAGCCGGACAAGGGGCTGCATTATTCTGGTGGCATGCTCGAAATATGCTGCCAGCTTTGCAGATGCACAAAAAATGTGTCTGGAATTTACATGGTGCAATGGCCCTGACAGCTCCCATTGTAGGCAACATGCCTCAAATTAAAATGTATCTGCAAGATGAAATTTACAAAGAATAGCAGTTGGGAGAAGTGTGAGTCTACCTAATACACTCTATAGGATTAAGAACACTGACCAAACACAGGTGGTATCCCCTGCCTCTCTTCGCCCCTGAAGACTGGGGTGCCGCCAGCCCTCACATGCAGTCCACATTACAGGTACTTGCTCCTACATGGGAAGCAATTTCTAGCAGAGCCAGTGCAGATTATTGAATGAAAGAAAGCAGGTTAGGCTATAAGAGCCTAGGCAAGTACATCCCTAGGAATCCCCTGCTCTGAAAATCTACGCAACCTAATCTACGTTTTAAATGGAAGTGTGTTTCTGGAGCATGCAGATGTGTCAGGCTAGTGATGGCCCTACCTAGGCAGTTGACAGGGAAACTGGCTCTTCATGGGTGACCAGGGAGGGGACATAAATACATGGGCGCAGAGCATGCCCGAGCTTGCTCAGGGGTCTCTCAGTCACCACCATGGGAGGATTTTACCCTTAGAGGAAGATTGTGTACTTAATTTGGTTTCTGGATCACATATGTGTTTCTCCGAAATTGTAGAAATTTCTGAAGAAAATAAAAAAAAGGGAAAGTGGTCCTAAGTCAGAAGTTACAAAATCCCATGAGTATCATCATGACACCAAAGCTGGAGGGACACACGGCAGTGTGCTGGCTGCCTCTCTGCTGAGCGTATCCTCTGGCATATGCTAGATGTGCTGGGAGAAGAGGAACACAAACATGAATCACAAATGATCTCTGTCTCCAAGAGCTTATCTCTCTGGGGGAAAGCTGTCACATAGACGAATCCTGGTAGCCTGTCTACCAGAAATAAGACATAATTCAGAACAATTGAAGCGCTGGCAGGAAAGGAAGAGGAGCAGACTCATAATTATCTGAGTTAGAGTTAAGTCTTCTAGGGCTGATGAGCTGGCTCAGTGGGGAGTGGGGCTTACTGTTCAAGCCTCTGAGTTCAATCCCTGAAGCCCACATAACATGGGAGAGAACTGACTCCACAAAGCTATACTCTGACTTCTGCAAACATATATGTACACATACACACACACTAAATAAAAATAGACATAGATGTTTTCTTTTATTTTGTTTTGTTTTGGCTTGTTAAGGCTTAGAGAGAAATGATCCTTAGACTAAGCCGGAAGAGGGAGAAGAAGGAAGGGAACATGGAGCAAATGACAAATGCAAGGCACACTCCTCTCTCCTCTCTCCTCTCTCCTCTTCAAGCACTGGAAGGCAGGGAGGGCTCTACTCTGATGAGCTTAGAACACTGGTCAATCAGAGCCACTGCCTGGTTTAGACTGTGACACCAGCACAACGGTTCAGGCTGTAAATACACAATATGTGTGCTGGCTGTGTGCAGAGGCTGTCTCACACACTCACACTCATTGTAAGTGGCAGTCTCATGACTCAGTCTATTCAAGATCTCAAGGGAGCGCCTTTCTTTCTCTCAGTCCTGAAGGCCTATATGCATATCACTTATTGTGTTTTATTGTGTTTTAAGTATTATTTTTTTCATTTCTTCCTTTTTTTTTTCAATGCAAATTTTAAAAATGTGGTTTCTGAACCTTTTTTTCCCTGGCAAAATCCAAAAACAATTTCATCTTCCCTTCAGGAGGGAAGAATGTCAGAAGTAGCTGCTCTACAGCTTGTGGAATGCCAAGTGTGAATGAGAGAAACCATCTTCTGTCAGCAGTGAAAGGCAGGAACACAGCCTGGGGACCCAGAGGCACCCACTGAAGGCCAAGGAGAAAATGTACCACTGTTGGCACAATATGCAATCTCAAAAGATATGGTTACAGGGAACTTATGGGTAGGCAGCAAGGATGCCAGGTCCACTCAGAATCCAGCAGTGGTGTCTTGGTCCTTGGATGCTAACAGAATGTGAGGGCCCAGCTCCCTTCTGGTGCAACATGCTTACTTCATCTCATTTGAGCTGTCTACTTCCACATGTGCAGCTTACATTGTCAGATGTGTTTCTCACCTTTCCTGTGATAACACCCAGTGTCCTTCCCCTACCTATAAAACCCTGTGTGCCCCTCATGGCCGTCTTCTCTTCACCTCACTCCTTCTGTTTTGAACATGTAGGACTCTCCTTATTCCTCAAATTCTGCAAGTTTTTTGACTCTACCTACAGGCATCTCCATACTCAAACTTAAGCACTGATGGCTCACTTCCTTCAAGTCCCAGCACAAAAAACAACCTTGTCTGAGCCACCTTGCCTTGAGTCTCTCTCTTAAAGTTCTGAAACTCCCAGTTCAGGAGAGATGGATACTTATGCATCTCTCTCCACAGTCTGCTTTCTTGTATGCAAGAAGCCATTCACACCTCCACGTTAGGAAAGGACGTAATTGTATCGTTCCAGCCTAAGGGAGTTCTTGATACTTACTTCTAGGTGTTGGGATTAAACAAGAGTGGACTGAGTGCTTTGCCAAAGGACAAAATATGAATTTCCATTCTTCTCCCTGCGGAGTCCCTTGCATCACCATGTAAGAACACCTCTCTCTGCTCTTCCTTTGTATACTATTAGACTGGGCCTTCTGTTAATCAAAGATCCTTTGACCTAAATGTCTGTGATAGATTTCAGCACCTACCTTAGACCTGCTGGACCAGAAACTCTGGATGTGGCACAAACAGTTCTCAGAGACCCTTCCCCAACTGCAGTGATCGGTTTAGACATGACTGACTGCGAGGCCCAATCAGAGCCAATGACAGGCAAACAGCGTGGGGTTTAAGGGGAGGAAAGACCCACTAGATTGCATAGCTTATCTAAAGCCATAAGCTGGCAGAACAGAAAGGAAGACTGAGCCAACCCTGAGGAAGCAGAGGCAAGAGCAAGAAATGCACCAACTCAAGTGATCCATCTGAAACACTGAGCTAAACCATGTATTCAGTGACAGCCATCTAGCCTCTAAGGCTGTGTGATTGTCTCAACACAGACGACGTTGATTTGGGTTTTTATTCTAGATAAGGAAAATGATACCAAGTTAATAGACTCAAGCAAAAACACATGCTGCATTAAACTTAGAAAGCAGGGCACATGATCAAGGTTTAAGCCGGGTTCCCATTACACAGTGCCCTTAGCAGGAGTCTCCATCATCTCAGGTACCTTGACCCAAGACTGATGGAGAAAGGACCTCTTATCCAACTCTGCAATACTAAGCCCAAGAGACAGAAAAATGTGCACCAATATGGATGAGCAGGTGGACCATCAAAGCACAGAGTAGGTCATAGTTATGAGGAACTAAAGGCAGAGCTCAGGAATGAGAGGGCAGGACTAATTGGTCCAGGAGGGAAATGAAAAGCAGTGCCTAATGGCCTGTTCCTTGGTTCTACCTTTGACTGAAATCTTATAGTTCACATCTATAAAGACCCTTCCAGAGATATAACACAGGGCACTTCACATTTCTATAGCTTAGCAATGTTAATGATGCACAACTGCATTGCTCAATTTGTATATCATTAATTACTTCTTTAAAAATGTTTTGTTGCTGGGCAACGATGGCATATGCCCTCAATCCCAGCACTCAGGAGGTAGAGTCAGAGGCAGTCAGATCTTGCAGTAGGAGGCCAGCAGCCTGGTCTACAGAGCAATTTCCAGGGCAACCAAGACTACACAGAGAAACCCTGTCTTGGGGGAAAAACTTTGCTTTCTTTTGTTTTGTTTGTTTGTTTTTGTTTCTTTGTTTGTTTTGTTTTGTTGAGACACTTTCCATCAGAGTTAAATACCAATGATAGACAGGTGGCCAGGCTATAAGCTATAAATGTTGCTGGTAGAGTTGTGAAGGGACAGTGTGGTTCCAACTATCTCAATGAACATTCACCTGGGATCATTGTCTCTGTTTGGACAAGACAATGTTAATTGTATCAAATATAGGTAACTAAAAATTTCAGTGTATTTTCAAGCTTTCAGTGAAGTTTGGGGACAACTCTATCATACAGCAGATGTTCTTTGTAAAATGGTATTTTCACTGAATCAGCAAGTAAAATAAACTAGGAGCTGGCAAGATGGCTCATGAGGAAAGGTACTTGCTGCCAAAACTGACCACCTGAGTGTGATCGATGGAGATACATGGTGGAAGGAGTGATCCAACTCCCCAACGTTATAGTTTGACCCTACACATGAGCTGTGGCAAGCATGCAAGCAAGCAGCCCCTGACACACACACACACACACACACACACACACACACACGCACACGCACACGCACAGCAAATAATTTAGAGTTAAATAAAATAAAATAAAATAAAATAAAATAAAATAAAACAGTTATGTGAACCCAAGACACTTGTCCACAGGGAACGAACAGCACAGTAGTCAACCCCATCCATACAGCTGCTCTCTTAGGTTTTCCATTTTTCCCACTTTTGCTGTGGTCAAGCATATGTTTGGTGTTCCAGGAATCAACAACACATATGTTTCCATTTGCTCCTCTTCAGAGTACAGTGATAACACTTCCTGGTGTCCACTGCACTTCACCAAAGACACATCCCCACGATGCTCACTCAGTAGTTTTTCAGTGTTGATCTTAGTTATCCAATGGACTGTCCAGTAAAGAGTATAAGAAAAGTAATGTATGGAAGCCCAGGGCACACAATGTAGGTTAAGGCCACCGTGTGTAATGTTGTAGTGCAGGCAAGGATACATACAATAGATTCAGAGTTTAGTGCTATCTGTGGCTTCAGGCATTCACTGGGAGTCATAGAATGTATACCCTGTATACCATGTATAAAATAGCATGGGCTATTTTAATTATAGAATACTTTTGAGAGCAAAGAGATAACTCTCCTTAAAGCTATAAAATAGGGGCTTATCTTTGGAGGAAATATAAATTTGGCCCATGTCAAGAGTGACTCATTAGCAGATATGAGTCTGCACAGGGGCCCGATAAACTGAAAGCATGTGGTGCAGAATATCAGAGAGCATGGAGGGACAGGCATACAGGTGGCACAGATTAAACAAACATTTCAGATGTGTATGAGCACAGAATAACAGACCCTACTAAGTCCCTCTTTCTCCTGCCTCTTGCATCAATTTATTCCTATGAAAGCAAGATTTGATCTCCATTCAACTCTCATTTCCTCAGTGGTGGAAGGGTACTGCACACTCTGGATTTGATGACCCTGCTCTACATGATCTTATACACCAAACTTCCAGTGGAACCCATCTTGTCCATAGTGTGGACTCAGGTTTATTCCTGAGGACGCAATTTTAACTCATTTGTCTTCATTCACTGGTCTACTAATGTCATGAAACCAAGTCTACTCTAGCTGCCACTAATGCAGAAGACAGTGCCAGCACCCCACACTGCTCATAAAGAATAGAGGAAAGAAGACCGGGAAAGAAAGGCACAGCTCTCTTAAGCCATGTAGACATTTCCATGGAGGTCAACAGTGTTCGGAACTGCTGAATTACTAATATTGTAACAGGTAGGAACATTTTAATTAAAATGTAAAACAAAAGACAGCTTCTTTCCTTAAAAATGTCCAAAGCAGAGAAAAATGAGAAAGCCTAAATGGTTCCTAAAAGCAAAAAAGATATGAAGGAAAATAAGACAGGAAATGGATTGAAGGCACAAAGCACTACGAACTAAGCCTCCATTGTGAGTCCGGATATTGTATACCATCTCTACAATCAAGTGTGAAACCAAACAACCATTTTAATCAAAGAAAGGCCACCATTTTGAAATATGAATTGCATATTTCTTTTTAAAAGTATGGAATTATTGAACGTCTGGCCAAGACAAACCATGGCATAATTCTTCCATTGTTGAATAAAAATTTGGTTGAAATAAAATATATTTTAATTTTTTTCCCTTGGTCAGGAATATGCCTTAATGGTAGAACACTTGCCTCACATGTGCCAGGCCCTGGGTTCAATCTCCAGCAGAGGGGAAAATCCTTAAAACTAAAAAGTAATTATAGTATTCCAAGCATTGGCAAAGCCCAGGTGTTTTAGGTAAATTTAAGAAATACTGAAAATGTGAGGTCAGAGGCAGATCTTCAGGAGGAGCCATGACTATAGTCAAAGGCACAGGCTCTGGATCAATTAGATATGGTCCATACCCTGGATTGGCCAGTTTCTTGCCTGGTAACCTTGGCAAAATTGTTAGCTTCTTTGGGTTCTGTTTCCTTAATCAAACAAAGTGAAACGTCATTCAGGAAAAGCCTTTGACCCTGTCTGCCACACAGAACTCAAAAAGTATGTTCTTCATTACAATATCAGTGTTATTAACAGTGTAAACCATTCTATGCTTCCCCAAGTTCTAGACAAAGACTATCCATTCCCTAAACAGTTTCCCTTATCTCCAATACTGAAGGCAGGAACCCATTATCTAGAATGACAGCCTTCCATAGTTACTCAACCCCTGAGACAGAGCCCACAGCCCAATTCCTGAAGTAAACACAAAGCCAAGCTTTCCTTAGTCCATGTTTGCCATTCAGGTTGGTAAATCCTCCCAGCGGCCACAAAACCTTGGGTCAGTATCTGCACAATGTCTTTTCTCCTTGCCTTTGATCACACAGACAAAATGAAGTCTCTAATACCTTGGTTTCCTATTCATATGGAAAAGTGTTCAGGAGTTTTGCTAGGTCTTCTTGCCCATGTGCTCTGAGCCTCTGGAGCACATCCTACTCTTCCTGCACACATGGCCATTTGCTGGGGATAAAGGGGGGGGGGCTGGATTCCCCCACACACACTTCAAACTCCAAAGCGAGGTAAGTCAAAGTCCTGCAAACCAGCCCTTTCATGATAAAAGGAACAATTCCACTATCGACACCAGATTTCCCAGTTCCTTGCAAAGCATTCATTTCTCCACCGTCTGTACTCATTGACCAGACTCTAAAAGTCTGACACCTATACGGAGGAAGTGGGCTGTTACAGGCACATCCTGTAGGCTGCTCTAGGTGCACAGGCATGGGCTTCCTGTATCTAACAGGACAGCTGGGACCCAGATACAAAGCCCATTTGTATCTAGCATTTTTCATGTCTTACAGGTCCTGGGCAGTTACTGTGTGATCTTTTCACTGGCCGCACTGTGGAAAGCCTTTTAATAAAGTGAACTTTAGCTCTGGGGTCTGATTCTGGTATCATCATTACACAGCTCAGCAAGTGATACTCTTTTGTTGCTAATGACTTTGTAATGCTGGAACCAGTCACCACTTTGCTTAATTAATTAATTAATTAAGTAAGTAAGTAAGTAAGTAAGTAAGAACTAATTGACTAACAGAAAATAACATTAAAGGGTTTACTCATGAATCTTGACTTTAAACGTTATTCCAAGTAACTGCCACTTGAAGTGGCAAAGTTCAGCTGCTATCCTTCTACTCAGGAAACCTAGCCTTCCTCAGACAAACAAACAAACAAACACAAAACAAAATCAAACAAAAAAAGAATCTTTGCACATTAAAACTCTCTGGTACTTAAGGCCCCAGACTTCTCATGGGAGACTAGATAGACTGTCACTGTTGCCCCTTTACCAGGAACTCACAGGAAAGAAAAATTCTCCATCTACCCTTCAACTGCAGCCATAACACACAGAATAAGTCACCAGTACTTAAAAAAAAACTATTTGGTAAGTAAAATAGTCTACCAATGATCTCATACAACCTGCTGCTGGCTAATGCTGACAGACATCAGAGTTCCCCATCATGCCTGATGGGTCCTGGGGTATAGAACTAATGGCTCTTTCTCTACCCTTGCTTGCTTTCTGACTTACATATACAGCCTGGAAGCTGATGGCATGTTACCCATCTTCCACTGTGGTTCCCACCGGGCTTCCCACAGCTTTCTGCCCTTGACCATGAAGTCCATCTGCAATAGATGGAATATTTCCCTTGGCATTTTCCCCAGCCACACACTTCTTTTTGCTTGCTAACCCAGCATATGCTCTTGATTTTAAGTACAGAAGTCAGCTACCTCCTTCAGGAAGTCATTTTTCCGTGGCTATAGATTGTAGCACGATTCAGCATGGCCTTTGTCTGAAAGCGCACCCTGACTGTGAACACTCCTGGTTACTGCCGTACCCACCCTCTAGTCAGCACTGCCTGAGGACCTGACTGGTTTATTTCATCAAGGCGCCCATGCCCAGTACCTCCAACAATTCCTTGTTTAACTACTTAATCAATCAATCTTGACTACAAAATAGCATATGCCCTTTTTTACTTTTTAAAAAACCAACAAATATATAACTGCTTTACCTCATTGGTAACTAATGATTAGGCATGAATAATTAACCATTTACCCAGAAAATACTTTTTTGGTTACAATAATATAATTATCTCTGCTCTTTCTTAGTAAAACTGCTGACCACAAGGTCCTTAAACAAAGCTTTTAAAAATGTCGCACTCACGAATGGCTGGTTCCCAGCTACACCAAAGTCCACCTGTGTTCAAATGGCAGGACAGGCATCCCTGATATTCTTCTGACTTAGAATTTCATATGAACCAAGGACAAAGTGTTGGAGCCTCCCACCTGCTTTCACTTTTGTATAGACCCCGTGGGTCTAACTTTTGTCAAATCGATGGGGAACTAGAGTCCCGGATGGCTGGCACATGCAGCCAATCCACAAGCTATGCCCTGAGCCCTGACATGCTCCCAGAGGAGCAGCGTGCCTTCTTTGAGAAGTTCCTGGTGCTGCCAGAATGCCAGTTGATTTCACAAGAGGCTGTGCCTGTCCGTGTGGTTTCATTGAGTAACAATGCTGGAATCAAAGCACATGCAAGTTCCACCCAGCCGGTACGTGGCCCAATGGAAGCCAGCCTATGCATGCATACTCCAGGAACACTCATCCCCAGGTGCAGTTGATCCTGAAGACAGTTGGCATCCTGCTGGTGATCTCAATTTTTTCCAAAGGGTGAAACCACAGACACAGACCCGTCTTCACGAAAGTGAGACCTCACTGGCACCATGGCCAGTGTAAGTGACCTCTTCAGTCATTCTGTCTGGGATTTACAAGAGAAACCTCATGTAGCTTCATGAGAACCAACTGGGTCAAGATAGCATCTCTTCTTCACAATGAAAACTATGCAGAGTTTCAGAGTATTCAGAGGGGCTAGAGCCCTTAGCCATGGCCACTGTCACTTATTGCCTAACTTGTTCCAGAAAGGATTTAAGTCAGCTTACAGAGTGACACGCACAGTGAAATAAAATGTAATTTAGTGAGTGTGGAAAACAGGAAAGATAAAAATGAAACCAGGTTTGAGATTAATTTTTAAAATAAAAGCCATGCCCTAAAGTTGTGTAGAGGCAGTAGAAATGGGTCACAGACCTGGCCCTGAGTTGTCTGATAAACACTGGAAAAATAGAGAAAAGGGTTGTCTGTGGTTTAAAGGTACAGACCTCTTCTCACAGGGAGAACCTTGGATCCCCTTTGAGAACCTTTGAATACACAATATCCAATAACATTACATTCTCCACCCAGTGAGGAGCAGACTTAGGGCAAGAGAAACGTAAAGCAATAAGATAGGCACTAATATGAAGACTCAAGATACCAAGCATGAGCTTCTCCTCCACCAAGAGGTCCTTAGGAATACCATGTTGGTACTGCAACATTAACTTCACGCTATATAAAGGTGTAATGGCATTCATGCTACTATTGAAGAAAACAAAGGATATTGGCACCAAAAGGGTTAAACTGTATCAAAAATTCTTTCTTTTCCCACACCCTGAATTGCTCCAAAAAAAAAAAAAATACATCAAGATGCATGATTTCTCTGCTTGGCCCCAGGCCTGTACAGCACATTAGGGATGGGGCCAATATTCTTTATGGTTACATCTATCTATTCCATCTTACAGAATTGGTTATCCCTTCTGCACCTTCACATCAGCTCAATACCATCAGTTGAAGAGATTTATGAAGAACACATTGCAGAAATTCTAATCCATTCCAAAGTAATGTCTGTTTTTGTTTTATTTTATTTTAGGACAAGTATCAATCTCGGTGCAAGATAGGAAGTTCTTCCAGATGGTCGAAAAATGACCGTGTACAATAAAAGAAAAACACTTCTTCAAGTGTGCACACCAGAAGGCCTAGGTCATTCAGAAGGCAAGCTCCTCACCAAGCAGTTTTCTATTTCAATGAGTGAAATAGTAATGATAAACTAGCTTGACGCACACTCACGCTGTGCCAGGATGGGAGAGAGCCCAACATACAGAGTGCCATATGTGACTGTCATCATAAGCCACATGGCAATGTGAGAGCCCTTCTGACTGCCTCTGCTTCCACCTGGGCATCTAAGACTCCAGGAATTCATCAACCCATTGCATTTACTTGCAGGTAGAGGATCTCAAGAAGGAGCCCAGCCAGTTTGGTTATAAGACATATTTGGCAGCTCTGCCACAACCCTTTCCCACCTCCCATTATTTTCTATAAGCATCAGTTGTAGCAAATTCCCTTAGGGGCTTGCCTTCTTCACCACCGGGACTTTGACTGTGTCCTCACTGGGTCTCCCTGTGCTAACAGTGCCTAGAGATAACCGTTTTATTTGCTTAATTCAAAGTCAACTGCCTTCATTCTTCATTATGTGCCTGTCACATAACCCTGCCACCTCCATTGTGCTTACTGGAGCTAGGGATAACTTCATTTCCCATTTTTCGCTAGACTCTCTTTGAAGGACTTCGCATCCTTGCTCAGTCTCCAGCAGTACTTCCTAACACAGTAGTCCCTGGCCCATAGTAGATACTCATCTGAAAGTTGTGAGGAGAAAGCGAATTGAATCGTAAGTTCTTCTGAAACACATAGCAAAAGTGGAGCATGTGGGTAGAATCCGGAGCAGCCCTAGCAGCCCTGGCCACACTCTTCCACAGGGAACCAGACCAGGTGTCCCTGTCATCCCAAACAACGCTCTAGCCTCATGGGAGGTTGGAGTCCCTCCTCTCTTGGTGCCCCCATTAAGTCTACAATGAAATAAGAAAGTCACTACTTATGTAGGCCTTGTTCTTATAGATGCCCAGGGCTTTCCATCTGTAAATAATGTAAATAATGAAAATGAATGACATTACATCACATTGCTGCCTGCCTGCCAAGAAGTAATCAGGCTATTCCCTAAGTAGCTAAGAGAGATGCTATGAAGTAATTAGTGTTTTGAGTGCCACAATGACACTTGTTCAAATCTGTGTTCAAAAGCCTCTTCTAATTGCGTCTCAAAGGTAATTTTATGAGGAGAAACATGATAAGATTCTGGAATGTTTATACTTAAAATAAACTCAAAGCTAAAATTATAAAATCAAATTGAAATTGTACTTAACCTTGAGATAGGAAGGTCCTGTAATGAAGGATTAACCTTGCTCAAAGAGTCTAGCCTCTTGCGTAACAGTGACATTTTCTAGCCAAGGCCTTTGATCACCAGAGAGTTTAATGATGGAATTCAGAATGAGAGAGTGAACCCATGGAGTAAAAGTTCCTCCCTCCAGATAAAACAGAGGCAAAGGGCGATGTGTCAGACTTCCAGCATGTCACTTTGGATGGAACCAACAGGGAAAATTATTCCTAAGGCTGAAGTGGAGACTGAATGTAAGGCTGGAGAGAAACCACCCTAAGACTTGAGGTAAAACTGGGAAAAGGCTCGAAGACAATAACAATGCAGAAGCAATGTGATGTCATGGAAAGAAGGCTGGGAGGTACCAAGGCAGAAAGCCAGTCAGTACATCTAGGAGCACATTGTTGTGTTACTAAAACAAGGGACTAATTTTAAGTCCTAAAACCAACTGAGAAAGGACAGGACAAAAACATCCATGAGTGAAATTATTGTACAAATTGTGATGTCAGACTGGAGAATTGGAGCTGAAGGTCCCAGTGACAT
>JADRCD010222051.1:1764-73622 GCA_019843815.1 Montemys delectorum | reverse complement strand
TTACCAACTTTGTTCATTTTTCTGGCTTCATACTTGTGATCTTCCTGCCTCAGCTATCTGTCAGTGTTATTTATTTGTTTGTTTGTTTGTGTTGTTGGGTTTTTTTTTTGTTGTTGTTGTTTTTTTTTTGTTTTTTTTTTTTTTGGTTTTTCGAGACAGGGTTTCTCTCTATAGCCCTGGCTGTCCTGGAGCTCACTTTGTAGACCAGGCTGGCCTCGAACTCAGAAATTCACCTGCCTCTGCCTCCCAAGTGCTGGGATTAAAGGCGTGCACCACCACTGCCCAGCCTGTTTGTTGTATTTTTAAGGCATGGTCTCACTATGTAGCTCTGGCCATCATGTAACTCACTGTATAGAACAGGCTAGCCTTGAATTCACAGAGATCTATCAGAGATCCACCTGCCTCTGTCTTCTGAGTGTTAGGATTAAAGGTGTGTGTGTAACCAAGCCGAGCTTTGCCTCAGCTTTTTGGGTGCTGGACTAAAGGTAGAGACATTTGTAACTCCATCACAAACTGAAGCAAAAGGCCAGGGGTTGCTATAGAGATGAAACCAGGTATGGCCTTAGGGAGTCAGAAACAGGCAGATCTCTGTGACTTTTAGGCCATGCAGGGCTACAAAGTGAGAGCTTGCCTCAAAACAAAACCAGAGCTAAAGCAATTTAGCTGTAAAGGCTCATTTAAAATGCTGCCTCTTTCCGTGAAGCCTCCTTCAGCGGCATCTGTGTGGTGTGACCTTCACTCTATCTAAACACACACACACACACACACACACACACAAGTTCAAGAGTGCAATTTAGAGGTAGGCAGAGGTCTCTCTCTTTTATTAAAGCACCTGCCAACCTGGGTTATAACAGGCCCTTGGAAAGTTGAACTGAATTTCCGGTGTGTCCTGGCAGTGACCTAAAATGACACCCGGTGTGGCTATGGGTGTTGCAGCAGAAGCCTGGGATACTGGCTTCTCTCCTCTGTGTGGTCACTGGTCGGCAGAGTCCCAGGGAGAACCACAGAGGGCTCTCTCTTCCTTATTAGGCAGGGAATGGGGTTTGGCTAAAGGAAGCCGACCTGTCCTGACTTGCCAAATGTATTCTCCTGACACCAAGTTCTCAGGGCCTCCTTTTTAGCACAACAGCGGGGCTAGAACATTATGCCAAATGTGTCAGGTGGTCTTCCAGAGAGGCTGGCCCCACCCAGGGCTGGAGTTCACACTTCTCCCTCTACATCTCTACTTCTCCTCTTGTCGGTCTTCTGCTGGTCTGCTTTCCTTCCTCTCTCTCCCTCTCCCTCCTCTCTCTCTCTCTCTTCCCTCTTCTTCTTTTCCTTTTTCTTTCTCTTAATCTATTTGTTTTCCTTCTTTCTCTCCTCCCCTTCCTCTTTCTCTGTGCCCTAACCCTCACTCCATCCCTTAACAAGGTTTCTTTACATGGTCCATGCTGATCTCAAACTCAGCATCCTCCTTACTGATAGGACTACAGTCATGAGCATGGTACCTGGCTTGCCCAGAAATGTAATAAGGATAAGAAGTGCCCATGTTTGGATACGAGTCCCAACTTTGTCACATTGATCAGCTGACTCAGTTTCCCCAACTGGGATCTGGTAGAGTGCAAAATGAAGCTTCAGACCCAGGATGGCATGTAAGCTCTTTCCTGTTGTAAGGGGCAAGGTCTGGCTCTGCTGATGGTAGACTTAGAGTCTGTTCCAGGGCCCATAAAGGTTGGGCCTTCTCCATGAAATTCCACATGAGAATGAGGACTGGCTCTCCATGACAGCCTGGGACCATCTTCCTCTGGTCCAGATGGTTTTGAGTGCATGGCTGAATCTATACACATCGCCACGATAGACAAGCTGAGAATGTCTTTCTCACCAGTTTTCACCCAAACTAAAATGAGTTAATTTTTTTATTTCTGTCCACATATTATGTCACTTGTGGAGATAAATGTTTGGTCCCAGAGCCAGGCCCAATAGCCAGGGACTCGAGGTGACTCTAGGAGTTTAGATGTTTCTAGGACACTGGCTTTCTGTGACTCTGTGACCCCAGGCTTCTGCTATCTCTAATGGTCATAGTAAACATGGTTCTGTGCTCCTAAGGTATCCGTAGCATTGATCTCCATCAGCATGGATGGAAGGGTGGTTCCTCCGATCCAGCTCCTTGTCTGTGCCAGAGGAGCCCACACCTGCTCCCAGTTCATTGTTCCCAGGGCCATTAACCAGAGTGATTCACTTTAAGGAGCCAAAGGGAAACGGGCTGGAATGGCTTCCTAGCCGCCCTCTGCCTGAAAGGGTGAATTGTCTGCCTATCTAAGAAGGCCTTTGTATTATGTCTGCCCAGGGCCTGGCGGGCTGGGCTGGGCCCGGCTGTGGTAGGGCCCAGAAACTGTAGCCCTGTGCCCACTCTAGTGTGAATTTTGTCTTCCCAGCCCATTACCAGGCTTCTCTGAGGATTCCGTGGGCCACCAGGAAGGATGAGCAAGAAGGCAGGGGAGGCCTGTCCCCAGGATCCTGGGCCAGCACTCTCTGAGGCCCTATTTTTCAACTGCGGGTGACACCCCTGATCCTGCCTGGTGAGGACACCAGACATCCACTGAGGTCACTGGAATGTCTTTGAGATCACTGGTATGTCTTTGTTACTCTTTCATTTCCCTCTAAAGCAGGGCTCAGGAGGCTGTGTCCTGGAAGTCAGCCTGTGGATTGGGCAGACGCTTATTAGTCCTATTGAGGACCTGTAGCTGACAGTATCTGTACTCAGGAGCAAGGTTTAATGCAGCACAACGGTACAGCACACACATGACTGAGAACACACACACACACACACACATTCACATACACCACACTCATACAATACATGCACGCATTCAAACACACACATACACACATTCATACACACATACACATACTCATAACACACACTACAGTCATACACACATACACACTCATACATACATACTTATTTATACACACACACTCATATGCACACACACACATACTCACACACATACACATATACACACATACACACACACACACAAGCACACACACTTAAAAACAAATATAAAAAATAATTATGTTTCACCCTGAGAGAGACTTTATTGGATCTGGATTCTGAAAGTAGGAAGAAGGAGGGAGGTGGGCCCGGCCTGGCTGGCCTACCCTTAGCAGATTCATATCTGGGTCAATAGCAGATATCTTGGAGTCAGATGTGACTCTGAAACAACTCGTTGCTGTGCAAGCTTGGGCAGCTGCCTTAGCCTCTCTGATACCGCTCATCGGCAAAACGGGAATGTGATGGAAGCCCCTTGCAAAGGCTGCCTTAGGAGTGCAAGCTAACCCAGGACAACCAAATACATGCTCCAGACGTGGCGCTTCTAGGGTCAGGCCTAGGGCTACAGATGCTGAGCGACCTGTTTTGTGTCCTCGATCTGACACTTGTTGGCTGAGAGACCTTGAGTCCTTTCTGACTTGATTTCTTATTCTGTTAACAGGACTCATAGTATTGGGAAGATTAAATTGTTTAACATGTAGATTATGACGTACGAGAGAAGAATATAAAGAAATATTTAATTGTTTTTTAAAACTTGAAAGTAAAGTGTAGATTATGGAGATGACTCAGAGATGACTCAGCAGTTGAGAGCACTGGCTGCTCTTCCAGAGGTTCTGAGTTCGATTCCCGGCAACCACATGGTGGCTCACAACCATCTGTGACTCCAGTTCAGGCGACCCTGACTCCATCTTTTGGCCTTCGTGGATGCCCACAGAGATGTGGTGCAAGGCATGCATGCAGGCAAAACACCCATACATTTTATTTATTTATTTTGGATTTTTGAGACTGGCTGTCCTGGAGCTCGCTCTGTAGACCAAGCTGGCCTCCAACTCAGAGATCTGCCATCCTCTGCCTCCAAGTGCTGGGATTAAAGGCGTGGACTACATTTTTCTTTTTTAAATGTAGGCTGTCTTAGTCAGGGTTTCTATTCCTGCACAAACATCATGACCAAGAAGCAAGTTGGGGAGGAAAGGGTTTATTGAGCCTACTTCCACATGGCTGTTGATCACCAGAGGAAGTCAGGACTGGAACTCAAGCAGGTCAGGAAGCAGGAGCTGATGCAGAGGCCATGGAGAGATGTTCCTTGCTGGCTTGCTTCTCCTGGCTTGCTCAGCCTGCTCTCTTATAGAACTCAAGACTTCCAGCCCAGGGATGGCACTACCCCTTTGATCACTAATTGAGAAAATGCCCCACAGCTGGATCTCATGGAGGCATTTCCCCAACTGAAGCTCCTTTCTCTGTGATAACTCCAGCCTGTGTCAAGTTGACACACAAAACCAGCCAGTACATAGGCCATCAGTGAAGTTATTCAACCCACCTGAAACCCCAGTGTCTCAGGAGACTGAAAAAATAAGATCACTGGAACCTAGGGGCTTGAGGCTAGCCTGGGCAACATAGCAAGAGTCTACCCCAAACAAGCAACACTTTCAACCATTGAGCATGGACACCGGTAGTATAAAATACTCCTCTGCTGCCTGAGGGCCAATCTGCCTGGACAGCATTTATAGACTTCTCTGGAGATATTTGCCCCTAGGGAAGGGAGCAAGACAAGCATTTATTTCATACACATGTATATCAAAAAATTTTGTCCTGGGACTGAAGAGATGGCTCAGCAGTTAAGAGCACTGGCTGCTCTTTCAGTAATCACATGGTGGCTTGTAACCGTCTGATGTCCTCTTCTGGCATACAGATGTATGAGCCGACACAGCACTAGTGTAGTTTAAATAAATAAATAAATTTTTTTTTAAAAAAAAAATCTTGTCCTTTCAAAATTTCTATTCCAACCTGTTAATATTTATGTGGTAATATGACTTATCTGTGATTTAAGGATTCATGGATCTGCCTATTGGCAAGCGGGTAAATTGGTTGGGGATCCTCTCTGGCTGGAAGATTGCTCCACCCCACAGAGGCCAGGTGGAATTCTGTGATCTTGGACAAAGACTCTGATGGCGTGATAGATCGGACCTTGTTAGGGAGGTTGGGATTTCTTTATATGGAATGGGCCTGGTGTCCTGCACCTGAGACTCAGTTGATCCACCAGAAATTCTGGATTCCGGAGACACTGAAGGAGGCGCCCTCCGCACCTCGGGTTTCCCAGGAGGGCTTGGTCTGTTTGCAGCCTTGTTGATGGGTTTCCATGGGGCTGCTGGGTCTGGTGATCTGATCTCCGCTGTACCACCCCTGCTCCAGGGCTGGCCAGAGGCAGGAAGAGGCTGTGCCTGCAGCCTGCCACCCAAGGAGAGACTACGGTGGGAGAGCCTGCAGCCTGCCTTCTAGGGCGAGGCAGAGGAGTTTGTTGTCCTCTACGGGGTGGGGTCATTAAACTGGGAATGGAAACTTCCGGGGACCCAAGGGTTAAGTTTGGGACGCAAATGATTGGTGCTGCTTGCTCATAGAGCAGGCTTCAGTTCCCGTGTTTTACAAATCTCAATGTGTCAGGCTCCCAGGAAGCCTGAGAGTTACATAGTCATGGTACTCTGGCACCCTGGCTCTCAAAGCATTTATTTATATGCTTATCCATTCACTCATTTGTCTGTCTGTCCATCCACCTGCCCATCCACCTGCCCATCCATCTATCCATCCATCCATCCATCCATCCGTCCGTCCGTCCGTCCATCCATCCATGTGTCCATCCATCCAATCAGGAGTTCATGAGGTTGACATCTTGCAACCAGACCTAGCATTTTGGGAACCACTGGGGATTTAACAACTTTTTAGCCATCTACAGGCTGCAGCATATGTTCAGTTATAACGCAACTGACAGATGGCAGAGTCACAAACACTGTCTTGGCATGTGTGGTGTGTGTGGTTCTGTGTGTGTGTGTGTGTGTGTGTGTGTGTGTGTGTGTGTGTCTGTGCATGTTGACGTGGCCTTAATGAGGATGGAGAACCTTTGCTCTGGAGAGTGTAATGAGCACACACATGGGTCATTTTGTCACAACTTTAAGATGTTCACTGATCCCCAGATGTCCCCAGTTCCTGAACCACGGAGACCCATGTTGAGACAGCATGCCAGAAACTGAAGGAGGACTGGCTTGTAAATATTTTCTGCTCTAGGAATTCAGGAAGTGCTTCCTGGAAAAAGTCACACCTACTCATTCAGCAAGCATGCATTGAGCACCTACTACATGCCACCCATTGGGGCGTCACTGATAAGAATGGAAACATTCTTACTCCTTGGAGTGTATGTTTGGCAGAAGATAAACATGCCGTGGAAATGTATGGAGGTGGTAGGGAAGGCTTTGGAAGGTCCCGCTCAAGTGTCACGCAGGGGTGCTGGGGCTGATGGGAAGGCAGAAAGCTTAATGAGTGGCCAGAGACGGAGAAAGAGACATGAGCAATGGCTGGATTACACAGGCCATGTCAATCAGAAGCTGTGGTTTCACACTGAGGGTCATAGAAAGCCATTTCTCTAAATTATCATTCTCCCTCTCTCCTCTCTCTTCCTCCTCCCTTCTCTCCCTTTGTCTCTCCATGTAGCCCAGGCTAGCCCTGAACTCATCACACATAGCCAAGGATGACCTTGAACTCCTTATCCTCCTGCCTCTAACTCCCAAGCCCTAGAATTGCAGGTGTGTACCACCACTCCCAGCTTATACAGTGCTGAGGATGAAACCCGAGGCAGGTGGGCAAGCCCTCTACCCACCGAACCACGCATCTCCCCAGTGGCTTTCCAAGGTTAGAACTTTAAACATGCCCAAATGGAAGCCGTGTGAGCACTGTCCATTGTTCACTCCTTTACCTAACAATATTTAATAGTTGTAAGGCTGTCAATCAGTTATCCACAACTAGGGAAGGAGTTCCTAGCCCTACTGCAAAGTGAATGCTCTACCACCTGGCTCTATCTCCAGGGTAATTAATTTGCTTTTAATTGCTACCTGGTACCCGTCTTGTGACCATCTAATGTAAAGTTAAAAAAAAGACTTTAAAATTTGATAATTATTAATTATTAATTTGATAATTATCAATGATAATGATGTGTGCACACACGTATGAAGGTGCCACGTCATGCACGTGGTAGTGAGTTCTCTCCTTCCACCTTTGTATGGATTCCAGGAATCGAACTCAGGATATTGGGCTCTTGGGAAACGTCAGACTTACATGGCAAGAGCCTTTATTGACTGAGCCATGCTGTTGGCTCCCAATTTAGTTTTTTTCCAATTTTGCCCTGGGTTAAACTGCTACTTGTCCCCCAGAAGCTAAGCTATGAGTTTTGAATTTGTTCCTCTGGGTTGAGTCAGCTGTTGGGGCCTGGCTTGCGGACGAGGATAATGGGGATGCTGTGTTGCCAGCAGCTTTTGGACATAGGTATTCACTCACGGAAGAAGGCCACCACATCCTGTTCTCCACCACTCAGCGGCTCAGTCCTCAGTCAGGAAGGACTGACTGATTGACAGGTGGAAGGGCAGGCGGGACTTGAGAAGTTGTCATCGCTTGACTCCTAGAAGTCCCCAGGCTGATTTTTATCCCCATTGGCCGCATCTGAAAGTTTCTCCGTCTTTAAACTTTTGCCAAGAGTTGATCTTGTCAGCCTTTTAAAGTTTTGACGATGTTTTGGGTATAAAGCAGCAACTTGTTTTAATTTGCGTTTGCCTGATTGCCTGGGAGCAGACCGTCTAATTTAATGTTTATTGGAGCTGGGCGTTGCTCCTCTTGTGAACTGTCTGTTCGTGTTCCCTGCCCAATTCTCTCTCTCTTTTTTTTTTTTCTACAAGGCTGCCTTTTTCTAATTGACTTGTGGGAGTTGTTTATAGATTTGAGTTACTGATTCATTATCTTTGTAACGTTGCAAATGTCCTCTCCTACACAGTGGCTCTAACGTGAGAGGAGGGACAAGATCCCATTTACAGGTCCCTCTGGTGAGGCATGAGGAAAGGATGGGGGTGGCGAAACCAGTTAGGAGGCCATCTTGGTGGTCCAAGGAGTATGAGACTGTCCTAGATCAGGGCGGCCAGAGGGGGAAGAGCGCAAACAGGGCGGTTGTGGGTGCAGGTTGGAGGTGGATCCCACAACGCTTGCTGATGGATTGGGAGTGAGTGAGGAGATTGGCATCGGGATGATTCCGGGTTCTGGCCTGAGTAACTGGGTGGATGGCTGTGCCATTGGCTGAAATGAAAACTGACAGGCAGAGAAACAGGTTCAGGCTGGGAGTGGCGGGAAGGAGACGGGCTGTTTTCATCACTGTGAGTTGGTGATAGCCAGAAGATAGCCTAACCTTTGTGTCAAGGAGGCAGCTCAAGGGTTCAGGCAGGAATAGTCTAGACATCTGAGTCCTTTACATGTGGCTGGACTTTAAAGTAACCAAACAGGGTGAGATTAGGGGTCTCTGGTAACTTGTAGCACAAGCCAGCATTGAGTTTGACAGCGGTAAAGATTTGCCTCAGGCCTGTAGGGCTCTCATCAAGTAGAGGAGCTGCTCTCTGGGCTGGGTCCCTAGAACCTAGATATAAAAAGTAGAGAACTGACTCCTGAGAGCTGTGACACAAGTTCACACACACTCACACTCACACACACACACACACACACAGAGAGAGAGAGAGAGAGAGAGAGAGAGAGAGAGAGAGAGAAAGGAGAACTTTTTTATTTTTATTTTTTTTGGTTTTTCGAGACAGGGTTTCTCTGTGTAGCCCTGGTTGTCCTGGAACTCGCTCTGTAGACCAGGCTGGCCTCGAACTCAGAAATCCACCCGCCTCTGCCTCCCAAGTGCTAGGATTAAAGGCGTGCGCCACCACCGCCCAGCTGAGAGAGAACTTTTAAAAAAGATTTGCTTTAAATGTAATTCCACAGGGAGCAGAAATTTGATTGACCACCTACTGTGTTAGTATCTTAGCACATAGTAGGCCCTTAGTTTTTGAATAAAGATGAGACTAACTGGACCATGAGCTGGGAATTGGGGAATAAGGTGTTATGGAGAAGAGAAAGAAGGGTTTGTGGAAACCAAGAAAGGAGAAAGGTCTAAGAAGGCAGGATGGTCAGCCATGTTGAATGGTGCTAGCAAGTTACATAAAACAGGAACAGAGAAGTGACCTTGGATTTGGAAGCCCAGAGATTAGGATGGTCTTGATAAGAATAGCTGAGCTTTGAAAGATGGAGGGATGGGGGTAGAGTCCTGCTTATGAAGTAGGAGATGTGGGAGGGGTGCTAGAAATCCAAGTAGAAAGGACAGAAGACTAGAAGTTAAGAAGTCAGGTTAGGTGGGGCAGTGGTGGCACATGTCTTTAATCCTAGCACTTGGGAGGCAGAGGCAGGCAAATTTCTGAGTTTGAGGCCAGCCTGGTCTACAGAGTGAGTTCCAGGACAGCCTGGGCTACACGGAGAAACCCTAACTCGGAAAACAAAACAAACAAACAGACAGACAAACAGGTTGGTACAGAGGATGGAGAGTTAGAGCAGGGACTGCAAAAGAGGGGCTGAGGTGTGGGAGGACAGCAGGTTTTAGGCAGAGAGCAAGGGAGGGGCAGAGCCAGTCACACAGTGACAGAGAGGCTTGGTGGCAGCATGGTCGCTCCAGAGCATCAGCTCAGTTCCCGGAGTCACCCACTGGGTCTCAGCATTAGTCAAGGTCCCTGAGACAAGAGTTATAACTTACAGTCAGTGTGCTGACGCACACCTGTAGTCCTAGGACATGAGACATGGAAGCAGGAGGATCAAGAGTCAGCCGGGTGGTGTGCCTGTGATCCCTGGATCTGTAGAATATCAGCATGCTTTTAAAATGTTTAGTTACATTTTATATATTGATTTTATGCATCCACGTGCCTCAAGATGCAAATGGAGGTCAGACGACAACTTGGGGAGTCCGTTCTTTTCCACCATGTAGGTTAGGTCCCAGGATCAAACTCGGGTTGTCAGGGTTAATGGGGTAACTATGGAGTCATCTCACTGGCCCAGAATGTTTTTAAAAAGCATCCCTGTGAGCGGGGCAGGGTGGCGCACGCCTTTAGTCTCAGCACTTGGGAAGCAGAGGCAGGAGGATCTATGTGAGGTAGAGGCCAGCCTGGTTTACAGAGCCCGATGATTCCTGAGCATCATCAACCCACCCTCTTGAGCAGATTTTCTGCAGATCAACCTGAAGATGAACCTTCAAGAATTAATGATAGATGAATTAATTATAGCATTTGTGATTCGATTCAAATAATTTTAGGAAGAAAGTTTAAGGAAATGGTTTAAGTTGTTTTGCCTGAAAGATATAATCCAGTTAGAGTCAAGAATAGGAAGTGCTTCCTCCTCATAATAGTAAGTGAAGGCTGCACAATAAGATATACCATGAGCTTTCATAAATTGCACTAAGAAGAGAAATCAACTTGGGACAAATTTATGATCAAGAAAAAAATATTCATTCTAAGTCAGGTCCAAGGATGAGGCCGCAGGTGTGTGCCATCCTAAAGCAAGGCCATGGGCAACTGTGGCTTTGAACTTATAACGGGCTTATAGAATAGAACACTGCTTTGAACTTACATCCTTTGTAACTCCCCTTTTGTGCAACATTTTATCTATGAGGTAATTTTATGAACCTTTGTCTAAGAAGGTATAAAGTACCAGAAAGAAAAAAAAAAGTGTGGCATTTGGGGCTCTGCCCCATCCACTAAATGTATATATGTATATGTCTGTCTGTCTATGTGTATGTATATACATATGTCTGTAGGTATATGTGTCTGTATGTAAGTATGCATGATCACTTGGGGAATTGATGAAACAGGTGGTCAGGCCTGGCCAAAGTGTGTGTGTGTGTGTGTGTGTGTGTGTGTGTGTATGTATGTTCTTGACTTTCCTCTTTTCTTCCCTTTCTTTTTTCTCTGGCTCATGATGATCAGCGAGAAGCCCTTGAGCCAGAGAGAAAAGAGCTAAAAAAAAGTAACTAAAAGGGGCTTCTTTTCTTAAGCCCCTGCTGCTGTTAGCAGGAGTTAATTGCCAGAAGTCAGGTGCTTTGGGCCCTAGAATGGCAAAGACTTAAATAAGAGAAAAATTACCAAAAGCAGGCAACGTTTGCTCCCACAATTGCAACTCTTCCCCCTCCCCCACAATCGCTGCCACCACCCTCCTGCCTTCCTCAGAGAACTGGATGCTGCTAGACCTTGCAGAAGGCCAGTTCTAGATGTGGTGGTTTGGGAAGCTGAGGCTCAGAATGTGTCTGTATTTTCCCTGCCTACCCTAAGTCCCAGGCTGCAAAAGGCTTACCCTGTTAAGAATCGCAGTTTTGCCTAGACTCGAAGTCTTCTTCAGACTGAAAAGTGAGCATCCCTTTATCTTATATTCACCTTGTCTGTGACCAGTCTCTGTCACTGAGCGATGGATATTTTTTTCCAAAGAGTCCGAAAGGTTCCAGGGAGCGTTAATTGAGCATCTACTGAGTACTAGGCATAGCGTCTGGCTTGGTGAAGGTGGCCCAACTACTAACCTCTGACCCAGGCCAGTAAACACAATTATCAGGTTATGCACTGGGTGGCATGAGGCCCAGCATATAGCTGTCAGACAGTGCTGTGGGAGTGAGCCGATCATACACCTGGCTAATGGAAACCACCAGCCAGCAGCATCCTGTGCCGTCTGAGCTTCCCAAGAGCTGGATAGGGCCTTGGGAAACTTCATGAGGAGCCCACGCTTGGCACTGGTATGAGGCTGTGGCCTGTGGGTGTGAGGGTGTTTGAGTAACAGCCCAAAGGCTAGGAAGGGTTGTTTGTGCTGCTGATGTTTGGAACAGAGAGGGGCTGTTGTTGGGCGAAGTCTTGGCTTGTTGGTGTATGAACTTGGCTCAGAACTGTGGGGTGGGGACTGGCTGAGGTGTCGCTATCATTTGCTAACATTCCTTCATGGCTGCAAGAGTCACCTCTGTCTCTCTCTGTCTGACAGGTTGTCTCACATATACATTTGAATACATGTGACAATCTACATATTCCAATTTGCAGACTCAGTGCAAAATGAAGAAATGGAGTCCTTAACTGAAAAGTCCAGTTTGGGGGCCAGGAAGATGGCTCAGTCAAAGAGTTTGAAGACCTAAATTTGACCTTGGAACATCTTTGGGGTTTGCGGTTCAGCCCACCGAGCCTAGTCAGCAAGTTCCAGGCCAGGGAGAGACCCCGTGTCAAACACCAGTGTGCACTGAGGAGCAACACCTGTTGCCGAAACAAAACATGGCTTCCACACGTATAGGCACATGCATATGTGTGCATGCATCTGTGTGATGCTCACCTGCACCCTCACATGCATCACCTCCCAGGTTCAGTTTCGAGATGACATTGCAGAACGCCAGCCAAGCTCAGGAGACTTCTGAGCACGGGTCTTATGGTTGCTCTATTCAAAGGCCCAGGAAGCAACCCTGCACACGCACAGCATGAGGCTCCTGCTGCTTGCCTTGGTCTGTCCCGCATCTTGGACTCCCACTATCTTTACCCACTCTGCTAAGGCCAATTGTTGGGCTTGCTCGCTTGCTCGTGCCAAGTGCTTTCCAGACTTATCTCACACTGTCTCGGCATCCGGATGTGGGAACTGGCCGGCTGACAGGCCTGCTTTGCTTCTGAGTGAATGAAGCTGTGGAGGAGGACCTGAGACTTGAACTCACATTTTCAGAGCCCAAGCTTGGGCTTTGCATTTGCACCCCACATCCTCCTAGCAGAAACCACCTTGTTCTTTGTGTCCTGGTTCCGCGGTTCCTTCCCACTAAGCATATTTTTCTCTGAAGTTCTTGATGGTGAATGGGGTTGATCAATGGCGTACAACTTTACCTTTGGCTAGTCTTCATCACGAGGACTCCTGACATCTCCTCAGAGGGCTCTTGGGTACCTGTGTTTGTTTCTTGAGTTGGCTCAGGTTTTCCTTCAGCTTCCTCTCTGGATATCAGCCATGGAGAGCAGCATGGGCTTCTGAGATGTGGGCTCAGCAGAAGAGGAGACAACAGCTTGAAGGAGATACTGACGCTGATCTGTCCCACCATCTCCAGGCCACCACTGCCCTGAGCCCTCCTTCCCTGCTAAAGACTTCCTTGGCTCCTCCATGTCTTCCTACTCTGCTATGTTTTCTTCCCAGTCCCTAGACTGCCTTTCCTTGTCTGATCTCCCATCATCCACCTATCTACCCATCATTCATCAGTCCATCTACCTGTCTATCCATCCACCATTCATCCATCCATCTTTCTATTCATATATCCATTTAGTCATCTATTACCCATCTGTCTATCCATCATCTACTCACCCACCAATCTAGCTAGCTATATGTCCATCCACCCATAATCTCTCTACCCACCCATCCATATATATATATCTATTTTCCTATCCATCATTAGTTTATCCTTCTGTCCACCATCTATCATCTATCCATTCACCCACCATCTATCATCTATCTATCCACCATCTATCCATCCATCCATCATCCATTCATTCACCCATCATCCATCCATCTATCCATCCATCATCTATCCATCCATCCATCATCTATTCATCTATCATCCATCCATCATCCATTCATTCATCTATCATCCATCCATTATCCATTCATATATCATCCATCCATCCATCCATCCATCATCCATTCATCTATCATCCATCCATCCATCCATCATCCATTCATTCATCTATCATGCATCCATCCATCCATTCATCCATCCACCCATCATCCATTCATCTATCATCCATTCATTCATCTATCATCCATTCATCCATCCATCCATCATCCATTCATCTATCATCCATCCATCCATTCATGCATACATTCATCATCCATCCACACTTGTTGAACATCTAAGACATAATAGGATTAGCAGTTTGGTGCTGAAGATACAGAAAATAATTAGGACATGTCCTGTGCTAGCTCACTTCAAGGATGGTGGCAAGATGGACTGGAAACAACACACAGTCTTGGCTGTAAAGTTCTACAAAGGCAAAGGGTGGAAAACAAGAACAAGAAAGGGAGGCTCATCTTAAGGTGTGTTTAAGACAAGGCCTGCAGGATGAATAAGGCCAGAATGAAGGAGGTCTTTCTGAGAGGGGTTATCCTGGGCAAGAGGGAGCACTGATCTGCATGCAGTAGAGAGGGGCCTAGGGAGCCTGGGCTGGAGTCACAGGCAATGGAGGGAGTAGGATAGACGAATCGACCTTTTCTGGATGAATGGGTAGCTGATGAGTACCTAAGTGATGTGGGGGTGGGGATAGCTTATGGAGCTGCCCCAGTAGGCTCCTCACTGGGCCCTAGCTGTGTCAATGCTAGGGCACTGAGTTCAACATTAGTTTCTTGTTTGTCCATAGAAGACAAAGAAGGCTGGTGGACCCCTTGAGAGATATGAAGGACCCAGTCAATCACCAGATGGTGAAAGAATTATGGGACCTTTGGTAACTCTGTTTCCTTCCCTAGAATTGTAACACACGTGCACACACATGCACGCACACACACAAAGCAAAACCTCTTAAACATTTGATATCATATGCTGGCAAAGGAACTAGGCAAACTACTATCTTAAGTGCTGCTGGTGAGAAATCAACTGGGGTTAGCCACTTAAAATGTGTATGATCAGGAACTCAACTTCTCAGGATCTCCCCGAGAAAGGTGAGTGTGGATGTACATGAATGTAGAGAATTATCCAGTAAATTCATGACCTAAGCATCCGACAGTTGGGGATTGCTTGGAAAACTGTGGCGGTACATAGTGTGGGTCCCAGAGACCAAAGGAGATCTCATCACGCCATCAAATAAAAACCTCCTGGTTCTTTGGTGAAGAAAAAGCACAAGACTCGTCCGGACGGCACACGCACTATGACATAAATGATGTAAGAAGCAGGCAGCCCAAGTACAGCTGTGGACTGCCTTTTAAAAAGATTTATTTTCATTTTATGTATGCAAGTGCAAGTGTCTGGCCTCCAAGTATGTGTACCATGTGCCTGCAGTACCCCGCTCCCAGCTGCATCTACCGTTGCAGGTGGTTGTGAGCCACCATATGGGTGCCAATTGAACTCAAGACTTCTGCAAGAGCAGCCAGTGCTCTTCCCTGCTGAGCCATCTTTCCACCCCAAATGCAAACTGCCTACTTCTAAATGCATACCTGCAGTCACGCAGAGAAAGGGCTTCAGGAGGAAGCATGCTGGCTCTGACTGGCGGTCACTCATGGGAGGGCAATGGACATTGGCTGACGGTGGTAGTGGCTGTAACCAATGCTGGTGATTTTAGGAATCCTGTTTGACCATTTAATCATGCAACTTCCATTCTGCATTATTTATACAGCTAAAAAATTAAAGACTGCCTGGTGGTAGTGGTGGTGGTACACGCCTTAATCCCAGCGCTTGGGAGGCAGAGGCAGCTAGAGCTCTGAGTTCGAGGCCAGCCTGGTCTATAGAGGGAGTTCCAGGACAGCCAGAGCCGCACAGAGAAACCCTGTCTTAAAAAACAAAATAGAACAAAATTAAAGAGCTGGGGATATGGCTCTGTGGTAGAGCACTTGCCTAGTTTGTGTGAAGTACTGGATTCCATCCCTCAAACCACACACATACACAAGTTAAAACTGAAATTAATATGTAATAATTGTACCTAATTAGTATATCTTACCTGTATTAGTGTATACCTTTATCATAAATCCTTTGAAAATGGAGCTATGCAAAAATTAATTCGGAAACAGGAACATCCATCTATCCATCACCCATCTACCCATCCACCCACCAACCCATCTACCCACTGATCCACCCACCCACACACCCATCTACCCACACACCAATCCATCTACCCACCCACCATCTACCCTCCCACCTATCCATCTACCCTCCCACCCACTTCCACTTACTTATCCATCCATTTATTTATCATCCATCCACCCATCATCTTTCATTTATCCATCTGTCAGACATTTATCTATCCATCACCCATCTACCCACTCACCCATCCATCTGTCCACTTTTCTATTCTCCATCATCTACCATCTATACATACATATATACGTACGTACATACATACATACATACATACATACATACATACATACAAACACACATACATACATCTGTCCATTTGTATATCATCCACCCACTCACCAGCTGTACTCATTGAACATCTAAGAGGTCCTAGGCACACGGTTTGGGCGCTGTAGACATAAAGAAGAGTTAGTATAAGTACTGCCCCCATGAGCGTCAAGGAGGACAGGAAGATGGTCGTGAAACTATGTTGAACGTCGTTTCTGATAAGCTCTATGAAGGCAAAGGATGGAGAACTAGAACAAGAGGTGAAGGCTCATCTTTGGCTGTGTTTGAACTAAGGCCTACAGGATGTACTTGGGAGGTGGAGGGACACAGCCAGTAGAAGGCCAACCAGGGCTACAGGAGATCTGTTACAAAACAAAACAAACAACAGAAGCATCCACAGTACCACACCCCAGATATAAGCACCTCCAAAGTCTTACTGCATCTATTTCCAACTTTTTTATGCCTAAGTTTAAAAAGCGACTGAATTATAAATAAGGCTGCTATGAACATAGTGGAGCATGTGTCCTTATTACATGTTGGAGCATCTTCTGGGTATATGCCCAGAAGTGGTATAGCTGGGTCCTCAGGTAGTTCTATGTCCATTTTTCTAAGAAACCACCAAACTGCTTTCTAGAGGGGTTGTACCAGCTTGCATTCCCACCAGCAATGGAGGAGTGTTCCTCCTTGCCAGCATCTGCTGTCACCTGAGTTTTTGATTTTAGCCATTCTGACTGGTGTGAGGTGGAATCTCAAGATTGTTTTGGTTTGCATTTCCCTGATGACTAAGGATGTTGAACATTTCCTTAGGTGCTTCTCAGCCATTAGGTATTCCTCAGTTGAACATTCTTCATTTAGCTCTGTACCCCATTTTTAATAGGGTTATTTGATTCTCTGGAGTCTAACTTCTTGAGTTCTTTGTCTATATTAGATATTAGCCCTCTATCAGATATAGGATTAGTAAAGATCTTTTCCCAATTTTTTGGTTGCTGTTTTGTCCTATTGACAGTGTCTTTTGCCTTACAGAAGCTTTGCAACTTTATGAGGTCCCATTTGTCAATTCTCGATCTTAGAGCAGAAGCTATTGGTGTTCTCTTCAGGAAATTTTCCCCAGTGCCTAGTGTTGCTCGAGGTTCTTCCCCACTTTCTTTTCTATTAGTTTCAGTGTATCTGCTTTGATGTGGAGATCCCTGATCCACTTGGACTTGAGCTTTGTACAAGGAGACAGGAATGGATCAATTTGCATTCTTCTACCTGCTGACCACCAGTTGAGCCAGCACCATTTGTTGAAAATGCTGTCTTTTTTCCACTGGATAATTTTAGCTCCTTTGTCAAAGATCAAGTGACCATAGGTGTGTGGGTTCATTTCTGGGTCTTCAATTCTATTCCATGGATCTTCTTGCCTGTCTCTGTACCAATACTATGCAGGTTTTTTTTTAAATCACTATTGCTCTGTAATACAGCTTGAGGTCAGGGATGGTGATTCCCCCAGAAGTTCTTTTATTGTTGAGAATAGTTTATAATAGCCAGGAGCTGGAAAGAATCCGAATGTCCTTCAACAAAGGAATGGATACAGAAAATGTGGTACATTTATATAATGGAGTACCACTCAGCTACCCAAAACGATGAATTCATGAAATTCCTAGGCAAATGGATAGAACTAGGAAGTATCATCCTGAGTGAGGTGACCCAATCACAAAAGAAAACACATGGTGTGCACTCACTGATAAGTGGATATTATCCCAAAGCTCCAAATAACGAGGATACAATTCACAGACCACATGAAGCTCAATAAGAAGGAAGATCAAAGTGTGGGTGCTTTGGTCTTTCTTATAAGGAGAACAAAATACCCACAGGAGCAAATATGGAGATAAAATGTAGAGCAGAGACTAAAGGAAAGGCCATCCAGAGACTGTCCCACCTGGGTATTCACCCCATATACAGTTTCCAAACCCAGACGCTATCGTGAATGCCAAGAAGTGGATGCTGAAAGGAGCTTGATATTGCTGTCTCCTGAGAGGCCCTGCCAGAGCCTTACAAATATAGAGGTGGATGTGAGCAGCCAACCATTGGACTGAGCGCGGGGTCCCTAACAGAGGAGTTAGAGAAGGAACTGATGAAGTTGAAGGGGTTTGCAGCTCTTTGGGAAGAACAGTATTATCAACCAAACAGACCCCCCCCCCCAGAACTCCCAGCTGCATCTGTAGCAGAGGATGGCCTTGTCATGCATCAATGGGAGGAGAGGTCCTTTGTCTTATGAAGGCTCAATAGATGCCCCAGTGTAGGGGAATCAAGGGTGGGAAGGTGGGAGTGGGTGGGTGGGTGGAGGAACACCCTCATAGAAGCAGGAGGAGGGAGGATGTGATAGGGTGTTTCCGGGAGGGAGGGAAACTAGGAAAGGAGCTAACACTTGAAATGTAAATAAAGAAAATATCCAATAAAAAAGAAAAAAGAAAAAGAAAAACAAAAAACCAAAAAAAGGTGACTGAATTAAACACAGGTTTTTCTCACATTTCCTTGTGGCCATTTTTCTGTATCATTATTTTTACTTTTAGTACATTTATGTATTTATGTGTGTGTGTATTTGTGTGTGTGCATGCGTGCATGCACGTGCACACTTGTGGAGCACAACTTGCCGGAGTCGGTTCTCTCTACCACGTGCAGCTAGGGAATGGAAATTTACCTGCTGCGACATCTCGGCAGCCTTTTAAATATTCTTTCAATGGCTGCATTGTGTTATACATCTTAACCACTGCATATTGAAATCTTTCAAGACTGACACATAAGCTCGTTTCTAATTTTTCTTATTATACAGCCTTGTAAGTGCATCTTTACATGTTTGCCTCACTGCTTAAGAATGATTTATTAGGAATCTGTGCTTGGCTAAAGCAATTTGAAGGATTTTTTTGATGCTCCATGTCTAGTTGTATTGCATCCATAACAGGCTTCTTGTAGCCTGAACAGGGCAGGGTGTTCTCATACAGCCCGTTTGCCTTGGGCTTTTCTGGAAGACCTTCTATCCACAGGGAGGAACTGTTCTCAAGAACACTGGAGGTGTTTCCCGTCATGGGAGGATCTCAGATGAAGAAGAAATGGATCTCTGTTAGCAGTTGGGCATACTCATTCCCGAATGTTCTCCCAGCCCTGGGGGCAGGAAGACCATTAGTTCAAAGCCTGTCTGGGCTATGTAGTGAGTTCTAGACTAGCCAGGCAATTTAGTGAGACCTTGCCTCCGGATGAAAGTTAAGGGGTGGGAGTGTGGCTCACTAGTAGATGGGTTCCCTAGCATGCACCAGACCTTAGGACCAGTTCTCATGGTGTCCGTGGTGGGGGTGAAAAGAGGTGAGGGGTGTAGTCTTCCTTGTCTTTAGAGGCCAAGAGCTGCCCAGGTGGCCCCCCATCCCCAGCCTTCTCATGACCTTTTAAAGGTCTTTCTAGAGCTGGATTTGAGGTTCCAGGAGCAGCAGAGCAAACGGTGGAACTAGCATCAAGATTAACCTAAGTCTTGTCTGTAAATATCAGGTCCTCTGGGTAAATCTCTAAAGACTTGGCCCTCAGTAAGTCAGTCAGTGATGTTCCCTTGAGGACCCATGTGGTCACAGTGTGGATTTGACACAACTTTCAAGATACTGGACGTTTCTGAGGGAGGAGGGTAAAGTTGAGGCATACAGGAAGACTCCTAAAAGGTCTAACAAAATGTCTAGAGTTGCTTGGTGCTGGGTCAGCCCTACCCAGAGTTCAGAGTTCAGAGGAAACATATGACCTAAATGTAGGACTGGGCTGCACTTCCCGAGAATTCCTCACTCTCCTTCTTCTCCTCCCCTCTCCTCCCCTCCTTTGCCCCCTCTCCTCCCTTGCTCCCTTCCCCTCTTGTCTCCTCTCCTCTCCTCTCCTCTCCTCTCCTCTCCTCTCCTCTCCTCTCCTGTCTTCTCCTCTCCTCCCCTCCTCTCTCTTTTCCTCTTCTCTCCTCCCCTCTCCTCTCTTCTCCTCTCCTCTCCTCTTCTTGTTCCTTCCCCTTTCTCCTTTTCTCTTGGAGACTGTGTCTTGTGTAGCTCAGTGGTCTCAAACTCACCATGCAATTGAAGATGACCTTGAACATCCCATCTTCCTGCCTGTGCTTCCTGGGATCACAAGCATGCCCCACCACACCCAGTTTATTCTGTGCTATGGATTGAGCCAAGTGCTTTGTGTACCAGACAGGCACTCCCTCCACAGACTGAGCAAACTCCCCCAACTCCGGCTGTGTTTTCTGCTAACACTAGGAGCTACCTAATGAATGTGGCAGTGATGTAATAAAACCTTGATTGTGTCTCTCACTCCCACAGTCAATCTCTCAGGGCAGCAGAGATCTTTTAAGTACACTCTTTCCCCCAACACCCACTACCAGCATACTCCACCAAACCTTTGTTGTGCCTGGTAAGAGCTAGCTCCTGTCATGGGACAGTTTGGAGCCAGTCTCAAAGGACAGAGAGCCCCTGCATCGAGTAACAAGTTAATCTCTGCAGGCGTTACACTTATAGAATTGGCATTTATTTATATGTATCTACAAGGCTGCCTCTTTCCCACTAATTGTTCTGTCCCAGCATCTTATGTGATCTGTTGGATTCACCACCACCACCACTACCACCACCACCATCACCACCACCACAGCTGCATCTCACCAGGTCCCTTGCTGAAGGTTTGTTGGCTTGTTAGAAACCACACATGGCTGAAGGTCAGAGGTCAACTTCTGAGAGTCAGGCCTCTCCTTCAATCTCGTTGGTCCTGGGGATCAAACTCGGGCTATTAGACTGCTTGCTTTACCTGCTGGGGCTGTATCTCTAGCCCACTAGGTTTTGAGTTTTTTTAATTTTCAACTTAGTTTCCATTCCCTGAGGTTCATGATCATATTATATTTCTTGCTGTGTGTTCGGTTTGATTTGTTGCCTTACTGTTTTAAATGGACTGTAACTTGAGAAAACGTGCTGCCCTTTGGTGAACATTTTGCTGGGAAAGTAAGAGAGATGAGTGGCATTGTTCCTGGCCGAAGACGGTGTCCAACACCCAGGGGCTGCCCTGGCCTTGGGAAAGGGCAGGAGTCCACTCATGACAACAAGAAGAGGGCAGCATATGGTCACACAGGGTGGGGATGAGGAGGCAGCCTGTGTGAGCCGTCTCTTCTGCTTCCTCAGAGAATAGAAGGAAGGGCCTCAGCTGAGGTGAAGGAGGAGGAAGGGGCTGTGAGCTGTGAGAGATGGGCGGTGCTCCCTGCGCACTTTGGAGTGTGGAAGGTTTGGGAGTCGAGTGGTTTTGCCTGTCTGCAGCAAGGTCCAGAGGAGACTTCGAGGCTGAGAGCCAAGACAGGAATCCCAGTGTGGCTGCAGCTTTCTAAACACAGGTTAGGCCAGCTTGTTCCTCCTGTTCCAAACTCCTTGGTAAGACATCCTAGTCCTCGATGACCCCAGCTTTCAGGGTTCTCAATTCTGCCCTTCCACCCACAGCCCAGAGCATACTTAGGTGCCTTCTATCTCTCTGACATTGCTCTTGCTGTTCCCTGAGCCTGGAACACACTTCTCACCCTGCCGCTCACATGGAGCTGCCCTCAGGTTCTGTCTGTCTCACTTCTGAAGACTTTTCTCACTTGTCATAGCGCCCATGCAATATCAAGAGGCACTTCCATTCCTCCTCATCCAGCAGGTGTGGGCTCATCGGCGCATGCTCTGTACCTGGTCCTCTCTGTACCCCAGCGTCATCCACCAAGCAGGAACAGAGACAAGGCCCTTCAAGAAGACTCTGAGAAAGACTTTTAGATAGCTAGGCCAGGCCAGCAGCTGTCAGACGTCTGATCATGGAGTCACTGGCCCTAGGGAAGGGATACAAACCAGTAGCCAGGAAGCTGGCCAAGGATTTAGGTCAGGGGAAAGCAGGCCATGTTCCTAGGAGGAGCTAGGCTGCATTACCAGGGTGGCTCTGTGCTGTGGCCCAGGCCTATATGCTGGGGTGGTTGTTAGGGGCACGGGCATATGGGAGAGGGATGCAGGAAGCAGTGAGGGCACGTTCTGGTGAGCATTCTCTGGGAATCCGAGGCTTCTTAGTTTCATTTTCTTTTTACTGTGGTAAAATACTCTGATAAAGGCAGCTTAAGAGAGAAGGGGGTTTGCTTCAGCTCACAACCCCAGGTCATAGTCTATCCCGGCAGGGAGGTCAAGAAGTTGAAAATGCTGATCACATCACATCTGCTGTCGGGAATAGAGGAAGAACAGATGTACGCAGGCTTGTGTTCAGCTTTCTTTCTTCCTCTCTCTTACACAGGCCAAGACCCAAGCCTAGGGAGTGGTGTCGCCCACTGTTGGGCTGGATCTTCCACATAACTAACATAATCGATATAATTCCCCAGCTATGATAAAAGCAGGCTGGAGCTGTGAACTGGCTGTGAACTTCTCAGTGAACAATCAAGATGTGCTCAGCAGAGGCTGACAGGCACCCTGAGGCTGGCCAAACACACTCAGCTGTCTTATTTAGAGCTCAGGACACCACCACGGGTAGACTCCAGCAAAGGGTCTGGGGCTAAGCCTATTGTCTCTATTGATAAGGGACAAAAAAGTGTTGAGCACAGAGGGAATGCAGGGAAAATACACAGAGGTGTGAACAAGGTGTCTCTCCTGGGATCCAGAGTCATTGCATGCTGTACCCACAAATCTAAGATCACTTTTTGGTTAGTCCCCGAGTCCCCAGTGTAGATGTGATGCCAGCAGAGCCCGAGGTGACAGCAGTAGAAGCTTTGGTATCCTGGGCTCTACACAAGATTGTTCACCGTCAGTGCAGACCGCTGCTGTTGCTAATACAATCCTGCTCAGGGAAGAGGAGATGGCTCAGTATACAAGGGCTTGCCGTGTCTGCCTGAGGACCTGAGTTCAGATGCCTAGAACCTACCTGGGTACCTTTGTGATCTCAGCACTCCTGCAATGTGATGGGAGGTGAAGAAGGGATTCGTGGGGAGCTCATGGGGCAGCTAGCCTGGCCTATCCAACAGGAAATGAGAGATCCTGTGTTGAACAAGTTGAAGGGTGACAACTGACATGAAGCTGACCCCTCCACATGCACGCACACCTGCACTCATGCACATGCATACACTCACGTACACACATGCACACACATGTCCCCCCACAGACACATGCACACACAGGCACACACATGTTCACACATGCACACGCACGCACACACATGCCCCCCACACACATGCATGCACACACATGCACACACACATCCACACATGCACACAATGCACAAATATAAGTACACATGTATGCACACTCATACACATGTGCGCACACACACACATATACACGCACACATGTACATACACACACACATATATAAGATTCTAGTCAGAATGATGGACAGAGCTACTGAGACCATAATGCCCTTCAGCTTCAGACATTCTTTAGCAACATCAGAAAACTCTCAGCAAGAATGAGTCAAGGGCCTGAGAAGGTACCGTAGGCCTGGTGGAGAAGAGCGACCCTGTGCCACCCCAGCTACCCCTTCCAGGTGGCTTCAGGAGGCTCACGTCACCCAGACCCAGCTGTTGGGAATTTTTAGGTCCCTAAGAGAGGATACTTACAATGCTTGTGACGCCTTGGTGGCCTCATCTGAAGATGGGGGCAGTGGTAGTCTATACACAGAAGTATGGACCGAGCCGGAAGGCTCCTTTGTCTGGCTCCAGTGATTCACCTCTTACCTGGAGGGTATCTCAGATCTTGACCCCGATGTGACAGAGTGACAGATGTCCACCACTCCCTATCAGCAGGAAAGTTCTTGATGAAGGGATTAGAGTCTGGCTTCAGGAAGCGACATCTGGTCCTTACACATATTTAAAACTTTTATTTTAGGTATATGAATATTTTGCTCGTGTGTGTGTGTGTGTGTGTGTGTGTGTGTGTATACCACACGCAAGCTAGATGTCTGCTGACACCAGAGAAGGGCATTGGAGACCGTGGAACTGGAGTTACAGACAGTTGTGAGCCACCATGTGGATGCTGGGAAATGAGCCTGGATCATCTGTAAGAACGCTAAGCGCTTTTAACTTCTGAGCCATCTCTCCAGCTCCATTATATGCATTTTATTGAAAATTACAATAAAATTTTACAAAAAGGCTTGTGGGATATTGGGATTTGGCTGCCCCCCCCCATTGCTAGGGCTTTGTCTAGCTTGGGTGTACACAGCCCCTGTGCATACTGAACCACTCTGGGTTCATCTGTGCAACTGCCCTGCTGTGTTCAGAAGAACACTGCCTTCTTATTGGAAGGAACATGTGTTCTTTTGAAACTTTAGCTCTCCCCCCCCCCCCAATAACTTTTTTTACTCACTTTACATCCTTGTCAGGCTCCCACAGCCTCCCCCACCTCTATCTTGTGAAATGGTCCTTGAGTTGTGGAAGGAGGAAGGAATGTAAGATATATGTGCCGTTTCAGGCTAAGCTTTCTCTAGTCTCTTGTTCTCTACCCCGTGACCAGCTGTGGGGGTCCCTGTGTTAATCGCCATCCCCTGCATAAAGAATCGTCTTTGTTGATGGTTGAGACGTGCAGTGACCTACGGACATAACTATAAGCCATCAGTACTTGGCTTCCCCTGGGGCTTGGTTCCACGCCAGCAGTGTAGACAGGCCTGCCGTCCTGAACCCTGAATCGTAGGGATGAGCCAAGGCTTACGCTGCGATCTGATGTTGGACCCTTTTGTGGCTCTTCCCATCTGTTTCGAGTCTGGCTGGTGGGGTGGGGGCAGGTGTGGACTGAGTTAGTCTCTGAAGTGTCTGCAGTTACAAAACTGCCATTCGGGAGGTCACCAGTCTGACTCAGGGACTTCTGGATGCTGAGTGATTCCCAAGTTTGTGCTGAGGACAGCAGGAGACGTATCCGTCATTGAGGCCTGGGTAAACTCAGGGCATTGCTCTTCTTCATGGCTCCAGCAAGGCTGGGACACGCGAATAGGGCTTCTGATTCACCCCTTTCCAGTCACCTCCCCAAGGTGTCCCCGTGGCTAGGGACTTGTTGCAGCAATATTAGTACTGCGAAGCTGCCAAGGCCTGCCTTGTGTTCCTTTAAGGGCTTTCCCTGAGGCATAACACAACTACCTGTAAACCCCAGAGCCTGAGGGAGGCCCACTGTGCTTGGACCCGACTGCCTTCTATGGAGAAGAAAGGCAACCCGTGGAGCAGAAGGAAGGAGGGGCCCAGCATAGTGAGGACAGTTCACTCTCCCCACCCTGCTGTCCCTGGACACCCACTCCTGGTGCTCCTCCAGGGAACAGCCGAGTTCCCTGCCTCACTTCTCAGTCCTCGATGCAGGACTTGCCTCTGCATTTGGATCTTTGCTCTCTGCCTCCCCCCCACCCCCCGCCCCCGCAATGAAGGACCTTCTCCTGGTTGCCTAGCCTCTCTTTTCTCACCATCAGTTTCTTCATCTTTAAAATAGGTACGAGGGTCCGGCCCTTACACTCACGAAGAGAGAATGATGCCTGGCAGGTGTGGAGGGCGGCCGAAGTCGCTGCTGTTGGAACAGATGTGAGCAGGGCACACTGAAGAGAGGTGAAACAGTGCGTGTAACAGACATGTGCTCAGCATCTACCTTCTCCATGGGCTGGCGTCCATCTCTGTGGGCTCTGCTGCCCTCAGGTGACATTAATTCTGGGATAGGAAATGTCGCATCTCCTGAGAGGGCTTCAGGCTTTCTAGCAACCTGGTTGTGACTCTGGTGCCACATCCCAGAGAGAGTACACAGTATCAGCTCGACCCCTGAGGTGGCATCGTGCTCCTATTCTGGTTTGGTTTAGTTGTGAGTGTGTGTGTGTGTGAGTGTGTGTGTGTGTGTGTGTGTACATGTTCCTTTGGGTGTGAGCACATGTATGTGTGGGTGCATGTACATGTGTGTTCAGAGGCTAGAAGTCACTGAAGGGTGTCTTCCTTGATTCTTCATCATATTGTTACTGTTATCACTATTATCGGGGTTGGAGATTTAGCTTGGTGGTAGAGTGATTGCCTAGCAAGCACAAGGCCCTCCCTGGATTTGGTCCTCAGCTCTGGGGGAAAACAAAACAAAACAAACAAACAAACAAACAAAAAAACCTCAGCTGGGCAGTGGTGGCGCATGCCTTTCATCCCAGCACTTGGGAGGCAGAGGCAGGCAGATTTCTGAGTTCGAGGCCAGCCTGGTCTACAGAGTGAGTTCCAGGACAGCCAGGGCCACACAGAGAAACCCTGTCTCGAAAAACCAAAAAAACCCCAAAAAAACAAAACAAAACCAAAAAAACCCAAAAACCTCAAAATAACAAAAAGGTCATTATTATTATTATTTGGTAAATGTTTTAAATTTTGGTTTTATTTCACTTGTAGGAGTGTTTTACCTGTGTTTAAGTCTGGGTGTACCCATTCTCACAGATGCCAGAAGAGGGTTCGGATCCCTTGGAACTGGAGTTACAGATGGTTGTGGGCCTCCGTGTAGGTGCTGGGAACTGAACCTGGGGCCTCTGTAGCAGCAGCCAGTGCTCTTAACCTCCGGTTCATCTCTCTAGCCCCTTCACCTTAGTTTCTGATACAGGGTCTCTCAATGACTCAGAAGCTCATTAAACCTGGCTGGTTTAGCCTGTGTGTCCCTAAATCCCATCTTGCTGTCCTGGAATTGCACATGTGTGCTGCAGTGCCGGGTTTTTATGTGGTGATGGGGTTCTGGTGCTGTATGACAGACACTTCATCAGCAGAGCCAGACCCTCAGCCCCAATTCCTACTTCATCAGTGGGGAAACTGAGGCTCCAAGAGGCCTCGTATTCTTCCCCCACCACTCCCAAGGGGAAAACCACTTCATTGAAGCCCTAGGCTTCAAGTGAGTTAGCACACAGCAAAGAGAAGGACATGTGTCCTCCAGACAGGACTATGGGATGCTAGGAAAAATCTGGAAAGGAATGACAAGGCTGGGACGATGAGCTGGCTTCACCTTCCAGAGGGAGCTGTGGATCAGATGGAGGTGTGAAAGATGAGGGAGGCGTGGTGCTGATGGATACCTGAAAGAGATTTGGCTGAGCCCACAGGACCAGGGAGGGGATCAGTCTTCCATCAGCGCTCACACACCGCTGACTCGGTGTAGGATGGAGTGGCGGGGTTAGAACGCTGTCTGCCAGTGTCTGTTAGCATTGATCTTGCTTGAACCCACCACTGCAGTGGTCCACTTCCGGGGCTGCATCCAAGACGGACAAGTACCTAAGTTCACCAAAGGCTCTGAGACGGTCTGTAGCAGCTTCTAGCACTCTCAATCTAAAGAATAGCCTAGGTGCCCACCTGCAGCAGGGTGCGTGAGTCCACCCCAGTGTGTCTATACCATGTGACACCACACAGCCGAGGCACGAATCGCTGCTGTGTACACACTCTGTGGGCGAATCTCACATACAGGCTGAGAGGAATAAGCCGAGGACATCATGTACGTGAAATTCTAGAATGGACTGAAAAGGAATCAAGGGTGAGAAAAGTCCTCACACCTTGGGAGCAGGAGACTGACAGGGAACAAGAAGGTGCTCGCCGATGTGTGGGATGTGGTTCAGGGAATAAATGCACATTTATAAATCCATTGAGCTGTTTACTTAGTGCCTGTACATTTACCAAAGGTAAGTTATGCTTCTGGGCAGAGTCAAAAATAGGAAGCAAGACAGACTCCCAAAGAAAAGAAGTTATGAAAAGCAGGAGCCACCCAGAAAGGCTGGGGATTGAGTTCTGGAGGAGGGCTAACCTGTGCAATGGTCCAGCATCAGGAGAACCCAATGGTGTTGTTTCTGGGCTCTGAGTTCATTGACGGCACCACCATCCCCTTGTTGCTGCTGCTGCTGCTGCTGCTCCTCCTCCTCCTCCTCCTCCTCCTCCTCCTCCTCCTCCTCCTCCTCCTCCTCTTTCTTCTCTTCTCTTTTTGTTTTGTTATTATTATTATTTTTGAGACAGGGTTTCCCTGGGTAGCCCCTGGTTCTGGAACTCACTCTGTAGACCAGACTGGCCTGGAACTCAGAGATCTGCCTGCCTCTGCCTCCCAAGTGCTGGGATTAAAGGCATGAGCCTCCATTGCCAGGCACAGAGTTCACCACTCCCAGGACAAGGTAGGAAGAATGCTGGCTCATGACAATTTGCATATCACAGCAACCCTGTAAGTGGTCACCACCCCACTTTACAGAAGGGAAAGCTGAGGCTTAGGGATGTTGAATAACTTAACCAAGATCACACCGTTAATTGTCTGTGGTACCTGGCTCTGGGTCTCCTATTCCCAACCACACTGTAGAACTGGCAGTGGCACCCAGGTTAGCATCTTCCATTGGGAAGGGACCTGAAGCCACCGGGGCTCCCTCAAGACTGCTGACCAAGATCAACCCTGTCAGCCAGGCAGTGGTGGCGCACGCCTTTAATCCCAGCACTTGGGAGGCAGAGGCAGGCGGATTTCTGAGTTCGAGGCCAGCCTGGTCTACAGAGTGAGTTCCAGGACAGCCAGGGCTACACAGAGAAACCCTATCTCGAAAAAAACCAAACCAAACCAAACAAACAACAGCAACAAAAAAAGATCCACCCTGTGAGGGCAGCTAGCAGCGCCCTGAGTTTAGTGAGATCCACACCCTTTTCTAGGAAGGTGAACTCACCCAGAATAATTGTGGAGTGAGCAGACAGCTGAAGCCATGTGTAGCCTGGAGGTCCCAGGAAAGATGAGGTTCATGCAACGTGCCGCTGAGCCCAGATGAGCTCAGCTCACCCTTTCTGCCAGGATTTTTTTTTTTTTTTTTTTTTTTTTTTTTTTTCTGGCTGCTGTTGTCGGTATTGTTTCTTTGGAGGAGCCACGGGGGCATCTTAAGAATGGAGCCTGTGCAAGCTAGGGATAAGTTTTCACTTGGCACCATGAGGACTCAAGGCCACTCCCTTCAGTTGGCCACGCCCCATTGGCCACGCCCTCCCCTTGGTGCCATGATCGTTTGCTATGCTCTTTCATTCCACTAGAGAACATAATCATAGAATATTCTAGAAACTGAAACCTGGAGGGAGGAGAGGCAGTCGGCCCGATTTAGCCACGGGGCGTGGGGTTGTGGGGGGGTGGGATGCTGGGTAGAGATATAGGAGCTGCTTCTCAGTGCATGATGGGCTTTCCCTGTTTGCTTAAGCAAAGCAACCCCAAACCAAGTGCAGAGTGACAGTAATACAGGCAGCCATTGCTATGAGGATGGTCAGGAACTGTAGCTTCTGAAGCATCCAGCTCTATGTGGGCTGTGGCGTGTGGCAGTTGATCTTGGGTCTGGGTACTGAATGCCCGCATCAAGGAAAACCCCAAGTTCTAGGCAGACTAGAAGGCTGTTGGTCCCCTGCCTGGTGGGCTATTTGGCATTTCTCTCTCACACACGTTTAGGCACAAAGAGCAGGAGACGCATAGCTCATTGCTCGGTACCACTCTGGCCAATGAGCAGCATCCCAGCTCTGTGGTTTGTAAGCATTTGGTTTGCATGGCTCTGTTGGAGCCCTTTGATCTCAAGTACTATCTCTGTGATTTTCTTTAGATCTAGTCTGTGCTGAGCAATCTCCTCCTTCACATTTGGGAGTACCCCTTCAGTACCCTCCTCAGGTTCCACTCGAGGACTGTGCCCGAGCAGGACCTGTGTCCATCCAGGGTCATGGGATGTATGAGTTCCTGGGGGCTCAGGACAGAGCTGTCCCTGCCCAGGAGGACTTTATACCCTATTAGGGCAACTTGGCAGGACAGGGCTTTTCTGGAAAAGCCTGTAGGGAGCTAATTTGGAGGTGTGGCTCCTTAACCCCTTCTGTGCCGTAGGCTTCTTAGATATCTGATGAACACTGTGCTTAGAATGATTTGTGGGACTGCAGCATGAGGGCTGCATATGGTGGTGCATGTCTTTAATTCCAGCATTTCAGATGCAGAACAGATAGGTCTCTGGGAGTTCAAGGCCAGCCTGGTCTACATCTAGAGTTCCAAGACAGCCAGGTCTAGAGAGAGAGATCCTGTTGTGTCAACAAACAAACAAAAGGATGGATTTTGATTTTGCTTGCCTAGCCTGCCCAGGGCATTGATGCATAAGCAATGCCTGATGTCCTATGTCTGTAATCTCAGCATTTGGGAGATGAGGCCGGAAAATCACAAGTTCAAGACCAGCCTGGGCTACATGATACCATGTTTTGAAAATGAACAAACAAAAATTATATCTTTTTTTTTTTTTTGCATTCTGACAAAATTCATGCAATGAAAACGGTTTCAAATGCAAGTCATCAAAGTATTCAAAAAGCAAACTTGCAGTATATACAAGTTTCTTTTTTGTGTGTGTATGAGTACACTGTAGCTGTACAGATGGCCGTGAGCCATCATGTGTGTGGCTGCTGGGAATTGGACCCAGGACCTCTGCCGGCCCCGCTCGCTCCGGCCTGCTCACTCCGGCCCCACTCACTCTGGCCCTGCTCACTCCGGCATAATACACTGTAGCTGTCTTCAGACGCACCAGAAGAAGGTGTCTGATCTCATTACGGGTGGTTGTGAGCCACCATGTGGTTGCTGGGATCCAAACTCAGGACCTTCGGAAGAGCAGTCAGTGCTCTTACCAGCTGAGCCATCTCGCCAGCCCCCTATACATTTCTTTATTAGCACATTAAATAATGGGGCTTGGGAGATGGCTCAGTGGGTAAAGCCCTTAATGCTGTGAGGTCCTGAGTTCAGATCCCTGGGACCCATATAAGACTGAATTCAGTGCAAGCATCTGTAGTTCCAGTGTTCCTATAACAAGATAGGAGGAAGCCGGGCAGTGGTGGCGCACACCTTTAGTCTCAGCACTTGGGAGGCAGAGACAGGTGGATTTCTGAGTTCGAGGCCAGCCTGGTCTACAGAGTGAGTTATAGGACAACCAGGGCTATACAGAGAAACTCTGTCTCAAAAAAACCAAAAACCAAAACAACAACAACAAAAACAAAAACAAAAACAAAAAAACCAAGATAGGAGAAGACAGGAGAATCACTTGAACCTCCAGGACCAGTTAGCCTGACATACAGAATATCCAACAAGAGGTCCTGTGAGAGCTGAGGTTGTGACATGTGTGTGCTTGTACACACAGACACACAGACACACACACACACATGCATGCACACACTCATGCATGTACACACATGCACACACAAGCAATTTTTTAAAAATGAGACTTAGGGCTGAGGGTACAGCTTAAGTAAGAGAGGGCTTGCCTAGCAACTGGGACATCCAGAGTTCCATCCCGAAAACTAACAACAAGCAAACAGATACAGCAGTGAGCCCAATCTGACTTCTAGGGGTGACAGAATTGCAAAGACTTCATTCAGAGTCAAAGGACATGTCGACTAGCATTCAAAGACCAGCAACCATAAGGGTGGAAAGTGGGTCTCCCCCAGTGTCACAACCCTCTCAAAATTCTATTCTCAGTCCAGCTGGGAGCCCAAGAGCCACAACTTCAGGGCAAAGGGTTCTTGACTCTCTGGGGTGGACAGCATCAAAGAGTATGTGATCTCAAAGTTAAGAGCAGTGACCAGGTAGGCTTGGGTTCAGGGGAGAAAGATCACCAGAAGGGAGTGCCGAAGCACAGAGCTAAGTCCATTTGGCAGGGAGCGAGGGAAGGCATCATGACCAAACCTGAAACACAGCAGTAACATCAGAACACAGCACCACCCCAGAACACCAGCCCACAGCACCACACTCTTTTTCCTCTGTCACAAAGAACACCAAGGCATTGTCCTGTGAGACAGGGTACCCACCCACAAGCTTACACACAAGCGGACAACATAAGTCAGTGATGAGACAATGGCAGTGAGGAAAAAAAAAAAAAAAGATGTGGCTGGAAGAATCTAGAACATACCACATATCTGGTTAAGAGCTGATGGTGTAAGCCACGGGCATTCAAGGTGGGGGTCCTTCGCTTAGGGGGTTTGTGGTGAGGACCAAAGGCTGGGTATGCTTTGAGATGGTGTCACTGCTCAGGTCTCAGCGCAGACTGTGACAATGTGGTGATAGGTGACAGGAGGTGGTTAGTCAGGGTTGTGAAGACAAGCATGCTGGGAGGCTCATGGCTTTCTCTTCCCCAGCTTATCTGACATCCCTGCTTCTGGGTTTGCCATGGACTAGCGGGCTCAACGGCTGCGAGGAGCCCTGGACCTGCCTGGGAGGGGGACAGGAAAGCGACCAGGGCCTCCGGAGGCTGGAGTAAGGGAGCTGGTTTGCATGCATCTTCGCACACTATGGTTGCCAGACCTCTGCAGGCCACAGTCACCCGCACGCCTTGAGAATCTGGGGCACGGAAATTTGGGGTGCGGAGGGAGGGCAGACAAGTAGTCAAGCCCGCTGGCAGACTTGGTGGTGGAAGGCTCCCCAGGAAGGGAAGTGAGCAGGCCCAGGCCGTCCACCTTTTCAAGAGGCTGAAGCGCCCGGCTGTGCCGCGTTCCCGGGTGCAGTTTCACCTGCAGACTGCGCTAGATTATTTGAACCCCGCTGGGCCTGCAGCGCCGCACGCAGGCGAGGGTTTTCCGGGCCGTGGCTGGGCGGAGCCTGAGCCGTAGCCGAAAGGCGCCTCGCAGACGAGTGGCGCAGCTCGTGGGTGGGCGGAGTCCAAGGGCCGATGGGCGTGCCCGGGGCTGGAGCGGAGTCTCAGCGGGTGAAATCGCTGCAACGGGTGGAGGGGCGTGGCCTATGTCCGCAGAGGGCGGTCCATGCAAGGGGGCTAGGCCTTCTCCTATAGAGGGCGGGTCGGGCAGGGGCGTGGCCTCAGCCTGCAGAGAGCGGCCAGGCAGGGGGTGTGGTCTGTGTCTGCAGAGGGCGGCCCCTGGAGGCGTGGTCTGCGCCTGCAGAGGGCGGGGCTCGCCGCAGAGGGGGCAGCGCCGGCCGAGAGTCCTCGGCGAGCCGCTGCTGCGGCCGGTCCACAGCAGCTCTGACAGTCGCGGCGCAGGCAACCGGACCCCTCGGCAGCCCCACGCAGCCACCGCGACCTCCAGCTCGTCCCACCATCTCTCCCGACGCCGCGGAGCCGCCTCTGGCACCTACCTCCACCCCGGCAGAGCTGGAGCCCGCGCCCGCCTTGGCCCGGCCGCGCCGGGAGCCCGGCCCCGAGCTGGAGCCGCATCTGGAGCCGCGGGCCCGGGGCCCTGAGCCACGCAGCCGGCGCATGGTCAACTCGCTGCTGTTCGGAGAGATGGCCTTGGCCTTCGGCTGCCCGCCGGGGGGCGGCGGCTGCGCAGGCGGCGGCGGTGGTGGCGGGGCCGGGCCGGGGCCCTCGCCGGTAACGGCGGCGCTGCGGGACGACCTGGGCTCCAACATCCACCTCCTCAAGGGGCTCAACGTGCGTTTCCGCTGCTTCTTGGCCAAGGTGCACGAGCTGGAGCGGCGCAACCGGCTCCTGGAGAAACAGCTGGAGCAACAGCAGAGCGAGCGCGATCGGAGGCTGCGCTACAAGACCTTCTCCCGCGAGCAGGCCGTGCAGACCGGGCCCGATCTGCTGCGGCCGCCGGCTGCGGGCGCCGGGCAGGCCCTCGGCGCGGCCACCGGCGTCAACGCCAACGCGGTGGCCCTGGGAGGCCTGCCCCCCGGCGGCGGCTCGCACCCGCAGCACTACGGTCGCCTGCCCGGGACCATCTGGAGCTACACGCAGGTGCGGCGCACGGGAGGCGGCGGCGTGGAGACGGTGCAGGGCCCCGGCGTGTCGTGGGTGCACCCGGACGGCGTAGGCGTGCAGATTGACACCATCACGCCAGAGATCCGCGCTCTCTACAACGTGCTGGCCAAGGTGAAGCGCGAGCGTGACGAGTACAAACGGAGGTGAGTGGACGCGCCCCTCCTCCGCCGCTCTCAGGACCGGCAGCAGGGCCTGGCATGTGGGCTGCGAACTGCGGGAGGACCTAGGTCATCTAAATCCACGAGCGCAGGGAGCGCGGGATACCTGGGCGCCGACCCCTGGGGCCAGGCACATTGTTTCCCGGGGACGTAATAACCAGCGGACTTGTGGTGATCTCATTCTGTCCACTTGGCAGTGCGGTGTGAGGCTGCCTGTCCCCATACTGCAGATGAGGAAACTGAGGCGAAGAGATACCAAGTGTCTTGCCCAAGGAGGCTTGGCTAATCCACGGTGAAAGTCAAGACTTGATCCTTTACTGAGAGTCATGGTTGGTGTGTCTCCTAGCCTAGGTATTCTCCGAGATGTTGGTCGTAGATTCCCTTTCCCATAGCAGGTGTAAAGAAAAAAATCTCAACTAGCTCATTGTCATTTTTTTTTTTTTGTCCTTGAATTTAATGAGCTCACCTGTGAAGATGGATGGATCTGTCCCTAGGGCCCCAGGGTCGCCTATCTTGTTCCAGGTCTATAAGGCCCAGATCTCTGGGCTGCAGAATCAGAACCAGACACTGGCCTTTTAGAAATTCATCTTCTTCTTCATACTCTCCCAATTCTCACGGTTTATTGAATAGGTCCCATGAATTCAGCCTAAGGAATCCCCCACCCCTCAGGGAAGAGACACCCGTAGGTTAGAATATTGGATGAACCCAGATCACGGTCCCGCTGGAGGTCAGGGACTGACTGCCTGCAAGATGGCCAGTGTGTTCCTTGACGTTCAGATTTCCTGGCTGCAATACTGACATGTTTTCTGCCTGCAGCCTGCTTGATGGTACTGTCGACTCAGCGTTTTGATACAAGAGGGGAAGGGTCTGCGTGTAGATCTGCGGGGGTGGGGGGCCTCTGGTCTCAGGCTCCAATCTCAGACAAGTGTAATTCTGGTTTTGTTGTCCTTACTTATGAGGGAGTGGGGCCATCCCTGTCCATCCTAAACTTCCTCCCTGAAGCTGGGCCTAGGTCTTTGCTCTTACCCTCTACTGGAGGCTACTGCCAGAGAAGAAGTCAGGTGCGGAGCCGGGAGTAGTGGCCCATGCCCTTTAATCCCAGCACTTGGGAGGCAGAGGCAGGTGGATTTCTGAGTTCGAGGCCAGCCTGGTCTACAGAGTAAGTCCAGGACAGCCAGGGCTACACAGAGAAACCCTGTCTCGAAAAACAAACAAACAAACAAAAAAAAAAAAAACAACAAAAGAAGAAGTCAGGTACGAGCCCCGTCACCTGTCGGGGAGATTGTTAGCCACTTGGAAACCTATTTGCCCCTCAGGGGAATCTGGACTGCATGGGTCAGCCAGTGCTCCAGGGAGAGTGGGATGAAGCCCGTGTTGGATGACGGTGTAAAGTCATCAAGTAGATGTTCAGTAAGTGCTAGCAGGGAGCAGCGATGCCTGGAGCCCCCAGTGCTGCTGAAGGGCCTGGATTGCTTGGAAAATGAATTTATTTTGTTCCCCTGGCTTTGGGAATGTCCTGTGCCATTCCTAGGGAGGTTATTCCTGCCCTTGGTGGTCATTCCCGGCAGGGTGGACTAGGGAAAGAGACACTTGCTTTGGACAGTGAAACTCAAGGAGGAGGGTTGGGCTGGCCCTCCTGTCTGCCACCCTTCACTGTGTAGTCATCCCACAGGCTTGCGCCGCATTTGTTTAATTGCGTGTGTGCTTTTTGGCCCTGGCTACCAAGGTGATAGAAAGCCTGGGCCCAGGCTTTGAGAGGGATGGATTGTCATTGAGCAATGAGCCGTTCAGGTTGTGCCCAGGGTGTGGGCTATGATGTCAATTTCTGGCACTGTCCTGGAATGAGCCAGCCCTGCTAAGACAGGTGAGGTGCGAGCATCTCTCTTCCCGCCTTTCTGGGAGGCTCCTCAACACCTTCCTTCCTTCTCTGAAGTTGCTTCAAAGCTTTCGATTTTTCGAAAGCCAGCATTCTGTCTTGCTCGGGCCTTGTTTTCCCCACCTGTAAAGCAAGGCGGTTTGGACAACAGCTGTCTTCCTTGAAGCCCTGGGCTTTCTTGCTGATATTTTACAAAAGGCTCCTTGGGTAATTAATAAAACATGCAACAAGGGCCTGCGAGACGGCTCAGTGGGTAAAGGTGCTTGCCGCTGAGCCTGAGGACCAGAGTTCTATCCCCGGACCCACACAGTAGATGGGGATAGCCTACTCCTCAATCAACTTGTTCTCTGACCTCCACACATGTGTAGTGGCATGAATGCACATGCAACACACATGCATACATGTACGTAAATGTAATAAAAAAAACCCAAGACATCAAAATTTTAGTCTAGTCATGAATGTGTTCTTGCTTTTATACGTCGATGTCGATATACCTGATCCCACTGGCATGCTGACTTTAAATAGTTGGCTTCCAGTTAAAGGCTCGCTCTTTGGAGTCTACAGCCTGCTGACCGAGCAGGCTGCTTACACAGTTGCCCGCCCACCCGAGTGTGACAAGAAACTTTTGATTTTCTGCAATGGCCTCATCAATTGCATTCACTGAACATAGAATAAATTAACGTATATATTCAAGCCTACACTATAAATACATACAGCATTCTATTCTTACTGGCTGCGGTATGGAGTTTCCCCTTTGAGTTTTCTTTCTGGAAGAAAGTAGGAAACCAGTTAACTTAAAAAAAAAAAAAAAGATTAAAAAAGAAAATCTCTGGGCTACATGATGTGAGAGTGGCTGAGGGGGCTTGTCAGTATATGACACTCCATCATAGAGCACTAGTGTGTGGAGCATATTGGGTTGCAATAAGTAACTATATCTGAGCTGCCAGCCGACCTCCAACTACTAAGAGGTCAAGAGATGAGACCAAGGTATTTGGCTGCCTGGTCTCTAGACTTCCAAAGGCATCATGGCTTTCTGAGGTGTCTAGTGTGGAACTCACACACAACCTCATGTTGAGCACCAGGGGGAAGGGCTACAGCATTCTCTATATCAATCCCGAGGACCTCAGAGGCTCCTGCTTGCTTCACTCAGTGGTAAGCTGGCTGGATAGCCAGGTCTAGAAGCTGCAAGTGTCTGTGATTCTGTCTCATGACTCGTTCCTAGCCATGTGCACCTGTGGTTTCCTGGTTCTGCTGAGGCAGAATCGGTCCATCTTAAAGCTACCCAATTTAAGTATAGCAATGATTTTTAGAAAATGTGGAGCAATATACCTGTCTCTGGGATCTGGTTTTAGAACACTTGCATCCCCTCCCAAAACTCCTTCCTGTCTGCTTGCAAACAGCTTCCCTCTGGAGCTGTCCCTGTCAGTGTCTCTGTCCTTCTGATTTTTTCTGGGTGACTCAGAAGCTGGATCCCATGATATGTAGTCTTCCATACCTGATTTCTTTAACACAGGCAGTGTTTTAGGGGATGTGTTATGCTTGTGTATATATGTAGAATATCCCTCCTTATTCTAAATCACACATACAGACAGGCATGGGCTTGTCTGTTCCTTCACCTTACATAGTCTTGGGTTCCAAGTTCCAGACCCAAGTGCCGTCTGACGTGGTCTTCCATCAGGAACACCCGGCTGGTTCTTTGCTCACACCACCCAGAGCAGAGCTTCTGGCCCTAGAGTGCCCCCGCCCTGGCTCTGGTCACCGCTTCTTTGGTTTCTCTTTGGCCCAACCTGCTCTTTACCGCGTGGGAAGTGTGGTCACCGAGACTGTATGGAGGGCAGAGTTGTGAAGCGTTGATCTGGAAACCAAAACAAACATTGCTTTCTGTCACCACCCAGTCCACCAAGATCTCTTGTTCTGAGTTTGCAAGTCAGGTGCTTTCCCGAAGTGGGGAATCCTGTCAAAGTATCTGAACTTTAAATACATGCCTTTTCTGAATTGGCCTCAGAGGAACCTGGACTCCCTTGGGGGATCCCTGGGTCTGATCATGGCTGATCTTTTTGCCTTTTCAGATCACTTTGTGTTTATTGTGCTTCCTTAGGTTCTGGGCATCTCCACTTTGGATGCCCAGAGTCTATAACATGACATGTTCCCATGATAGCCTCTTTCATTTATTGGAGGAGGGTGGGTCAAGCAAAAGTTTTATGTAGGTCCCACTGGCTACCATGGGGAAGTTGTCACCGCTGTTCCAGGAAGTAACAATTACTGTTAGAGGCAACTCAGCTGCTGCCTGCCATGCAGGATGACGTTCTAGTGTCCCAGGTTCAAAGCCCCGAGCCCTGTAGGCCCTCTGTATGGGCTGGCAGCCTTTCTACCCTTGTTGCAGGTAGACAGGCGGGCTCCTGGCTGGCTTAGTCCTTGGTATTTGAGGTGAATGAAGGGCTGTCAGAGCATCTGAGAGACCCATGTGGTCTTTTATCTTGGTGGATTTTAAGTAGGCTCTTCAGATCCCCAGAGCCCATAGCAAGGTGCCTGCCTCATGGGTGAGTCTAGGGGCAGTGGGAAGGTGAGCTCCAGAGATTTGATCCATGCCAACCATAGGCTCTTTCTTCCATGATTCTAAAGGGTAGTCTGTATTGAAACAGGTTTGCTGTTGATAAAAGAAATCACCAATTCAGCTGCATACTTTCATGTCAGAGGTGGAGAAACTGAGGCCCGGGGGATGGGGTAGGGGAGCTGCCATCCACAGCTGGCTTTGGGAAGCCCTTTTAACTGACACTGTTCTCATCCTAACTCTGATGTGATCCACATCTGCCTCCAGCAGGGCCTTCTCAAAGGCCTTCCACTTTCTCCTGCTGCTGTTCTCAAAGTCTTTTAAAAAAGCTCGTTCCTAGGATAGGAGGGACTTCTGTCACAGCTATTTCTGACTGTGAGACGGAAGGGGCTGGGCTCTTACCTAAAACGGAGGGCTCCAAAAAGGGATGTCAAGTGGGCAGCTGGAGTGTCCCTGCCTTTCCCAGCATGCCTCAGGGAGGCCCTCCAGCAGGTGGGCACTAGCCCCTTAGTGCCCCAAGCCCCAAAGACTGTCTCAGAAGGTTGTCCCCAGGCCTCTGACACTTTTTAAGTTTCTGAAGCTCCTAATAATAGGGCCCTTCAATAATAGGAGCTTTAATTTCTCAGTGAGATGCCTATGGATGATGAGAAAGTGTTCGAATCCAGATTCTGCTGTCTGTCTGACCATGGGCAAATCTCTTGGCCTCTCTGAGCACAGAGGACTCTTGACCTCTGTACAGAGGGGGCTGGGAAAGAGTATTTTAGTTCTCAGTGAAGGCCTCCACAGCCTGGGAAGGCCTGAGGATGTTCTTTATTGTAACCCACAGAGTCTGTTCCCTTAATTTATAGGGCCCTCTGGGCACAGCCCTGAGCTGCCCAACAAATCCATTTCAGGACACATTGCCTCTGTCTGTGTCCCATGGAAGGCGCCAGAGATAGTGCTGGGGGTAGAGGGAGGCCTGGTCTCCTCTTTGTCCTGCCGAAGGGCAGTTTGGCCATTCTGGGAGTGATTTGTGCGTCCGGAACTCTCGATCCCCACACCAGCCCTTTGTCTTAAAGGAATCCACACCCATCCCCCTCCCACTAGGACCTCAGTTCACTGGAGAGAGAACGGGGTTACTGAGTCTCTTGGTCCCCTGGGGGACAGATTTAGGAAGGCCTCTCAGAGCCAGAGGGAGGGGAGGGAGGAAGGTCCCAGAAAAGAAGGGAAACCAGGGGACAGCTGACTCTGAAGATTCCTTCCTTCCCAGAGGAATGCAGGCGAGGCTTCCGCTGGCCCCACCACCGGCCCCACCGGATGCATGCCTACCCACCCCCACCTCCAGCCACTGTGCACAGCCACATGTACTCGTGCACAAAATGCACTCGTACATGTTTGCAAGCACCTGGTCTCTGGCTTTGGCTCTGCAGCTCGAATCTCTGCACGTAGCTGTTGAAGGACACAGAAGGGGAGAGCAGAATCCAGCAGGCTCTCTTGCACGCATCCTTTGCTGCAACTGGACTCCGAGGCTTTGAGCAGAACTGATTGCCACTCGGCTGGGTATCAGATCCCGGAGGGTGGAACTTTGTGGTCCCGTCTTTTGTTGGCACTGGGGACATGAGGCCAGACGGGCATTCTGTGTAGTTTTGTGTCACAGGACAACCTGCCCTTGGTTCCCCCTGCACTCAGTAGTAAATGTGTGAGCCCATAGTGTTCCTGAGACTGCACTTCCTTCTAGCCTGTGGCCCCCACACTCTGAACCCTAACGGGCGGCCGGGATGCGTCTGCCTCCCCATGCTCTGCAGCGCCACTGCTCAAAGCCCCTTCAGTGTTCACAGTGCTCAGTCAGACAGAGCAGAGTCCACACTAAGTAAATATTTGTGCCGTCTGGGAGGACTGCAGTCTGGCTGCTGTATGCTACTAGGCACCCAGGAGACAGAGAGGTCAGGTGACACACACTGGGCATCTAGGGGTCTGGCATGCTGGGAGGAAGGGTCAGCATCTGGAGCTTCAGTAGACCTGGCTTCAGTCCCCACACAGCAACTCTGGGAGCTGGCATGATGCCCAGGCCTGACACAAGAATGAAAAGCTGTGCGAGTCTGAGCAAGGTGCTGAGCCTCTCCCAGTCTCAGTTTCCCCATCAATAGAATGGCAAGGTTGGCCATTGTGGTGCCACACATCTGTCATCCCAGTGCTAGGGAGGCTGAGGCAGGAGGATCTCCATGTGTTTGAAGACAGCATGGGCTATATAGTGGGTTCCAGAACAGCCAGGACTACAATGTAAGCTTGTTTCAAAAAGCCAGAATCAACCAGTTGGATCAACTGGGAAAGCTCAGCTCTGTGCCAGGATGTGGGAGAAACCGGTGGGCTCGCATGGCTACAGAAGGGTACATGCCTGAGGTACAGAGCTGTGTGGGGAGGGTTTGCAGGGTGGCATGGGGCTGGACTGGCTCTGTGTGGGCTGAGCACTGAGTGCCTGCTTGGGGACTGGGCAGTAGTTTAGGGCTTGTGCTTACTTCTGGGTACACCATCCTGAGAGGTTTAGGGAAAGTCTGGGGCCAGGTGGGAGCCTCGGCTAGTGAGCCTTTGGTTAGCCGTGTCAGGGGAGCACCTCCTGTCTGTGTCAGGGGAGAACCTTCCTGTCCATTGTCAGGGACCGATGCTTGCTTCCTAGGCAGGGTGTGGTTCCTTATACAGTCCCTGGTACAAGGGAGGAACTGCTACCCAGCATAAAGCCAGCAAAAGTACCCAGCTGTGCCCCCTCCATGGTGGGCCCCTTGAGCCCATGGAGTTCAGTCCTTGCACAGACCTGCCTCAGGGTGGTAGGCCTTCCCAGGTTGTCCACCTGGGTTGTGGGGGTGGGCTTGCTCATGCCTGTGACTTCCTGTGACTTTTCCTGGAAGGTCTGGATTTGATGAGGTTCATTTTCTTTCTTACACTTCAGTCTGTCTCTCTGTCAGCACTTGGGAGGGCTGAGACCAGAGGATCCTGGAGAGTTTGAGGCCAGTTAGGGCTACAAGGCAAATTCAATGGTGAGCTCATGGCCAGCCTGAGATTCAAGGTGAAACTGTCTCAAACAGAAGAGGGGCTGGCAAGATGGCTTAGCTAGGTGTAAAAGCCTCCTCCGGGTTGGTCTAGGCCCTCCGACCACGGACCTTGTGCCTCTCTCTCCCCTGCTGTGAACTCAGTCCATGCAACCTGGAAGCTGATAAAAGGCAGCAAGGGCCTCTTGGGCAGCAAATTAGCACACCAGGCAGCAGAGACTTGGAGCTGTCCTACAGCCGCCCCACCCTCCTTGCTCTTCAGAGAGGACCCTCATGTAGGGGAGGGGAAGAGCTCCAGATGAGGGCTCATGGCTGAGTGGGCGGGTCTGTCTCTGGGTTGCACGGAAACACAGATGAGCGAACCTGCTCACGACTCCCCAGTAGTCTCAGCCCCAGGCAACAGTTTAGTGGGAAGGCACAGGGGCCCCTCGGTGCGTGTTGAAGGCAGGCAGACTGTATCCCAGGCCCTCAGTAAATACCCTTGTTGTCGCTAGTCTCCTGGTGTCCTAGGCAACTAGGGGATCTGATAGTGCTTTGAAAGCATCTTCTGTGTTCACAACAAGCCAGAAGGAGCCGGGACATTGGAGGGCAACATGGGGGCTGGGGATCCCCCAACTTTTTGCTTCTGGTCACACTGCAAACTTTGCCGGAGATCAAGAACTAGTCACCGGCTTCTCTTGTCTCTTGCTGGGGGACCATGATTGTCTGAGAAGTTGGAGTTCTGTCGTCCCCATGGCAGCCATGGAGCAGACAGCTCTGCTCCTGGAACTTGTGTCTGGGGCTAACAGATGTGTCATATGACACTGCCATGTGCCAAGTGCCTGTCAAACAATGTCCATGCCTAGGAACCTGATAGGCATTTCTTAGTTCATTTCATAAACAAATATTTATATGGCATTTACCTGTTACCAGGCTGCATTCAGAGAGGGTACACACGCACCCAATTCACGGAACCTCACTCCAACCCTGCGGGGTGAGCACAGGCCCCAGCCCATTTTAGATATGCCAAAACTGAGCCATTTAAGGGTACAGGGCTAGGGGAGAGTTAACTCAGTGAGTCAGCCCTCAGTTCCAACTTTTACACTGTGCTCAGAGAAGGGAGCCCACAGTCAACAGCTCTCCTATTCCAAACCTCAGCTTTCCCTTCTGCGAAAAGGGTGAGCAATCTGACCTCAGGAGGCATGTGTTGATTAGCCGCAGTGATGCCTGGAGGCATGACTGTGTACTTGAATCATTCGAAATGCTGGCTCCTACACAGGGCCTTCTGACTTCAGTTTCCCGCCGCCCACCCCCCCATACCCCAAGCTCCGTGACACACCTCTTGCCCTTGTCTTTGCCTTTGCCATCGTGCCTCCCCTAGACCATGAGAGCAGCTGACAGAGCATTGGATGGAAAGCTGCTGAGGCGGGATTGCTTGGAGCAGGGCGTTAGCCGAGCCGTCTAGGGAGGGAGAGCCTGCCGGTGCTTGTGGAGACTTTGCCTCTCAGAGTCTCTATTTCTTTACCTGTAGCTGGTCATGCACACAAAGTGGACTGTGTGAGGGGCTCAGGGCCTGAGCACCATCATCCCCCTGAAGCTGCTCTGGACCCTCAGCCTTTGGGTCCTCAGAGTTCCCAAGGTGGGGCCCAGAGTAACTGTTGTGTGTTGTCTCTGAGCGGCTCTGAACCGCCAGAGATTGTGTGCTCTGCGCACTTACCGAGTGGGCTCTGAGTTCAGGTTTGCCCAGCCTCTGCCCTGCCTACCTGTCACTTGGTGGGAATTGGCTCCTGCGGGGGATGCACTGCCTTCTGCTCTCAAGGGGTCATTTTTTATTTTTCAGTGTATTCAAGGCAGTTCTTGGCTCCCTGCCACCTCTTGCCTGTCTTGGGGGAGAGGAAAGATCTGCTGGGTTTAGGGGACCTTGTGAAATCCCCTGTCAGTCAAGCTTCTTTCTGAGCAGGGACAACACAGCCTCCCAGGGCCCGCTGGGAACCCCCTTTCTGCTCTGGCCCACTGCAATACTGGGCCGAGGGCCATCTTGCCAGAGTTGGGGCAAAGTGGAAATTTTACAAAGTCGAGAGCAGAAGGTCCTGGAACTCTGCCTTGGGCACTGGTGAGGCTGTGGAGTGTCCCCAGGCCCAGAATCCCAGGAATTACCCCAGAACAATGTAGGAGGACCAATCAAAGAAGGCTCCCCGGAGGAAGCAGCACTCCAGTTACATTTTGAAGGGGCTGTGCTGAGAAAGGGGGCTCTAGCGTGTGCTGAGGCCTGGGAGGGAGGGCTGCCAGCCACAGGCTGAAGTACTGCTTGGTCTTTTATTTTCCCAAGCTCTTCTAGATTTCTGTGCACTTTCTGTGTGCCTTAGTGGTCTTCTGTGCGCTTTCTTCCAAGTCTCTCTTCTCATCTTCTTCGCTGCTCTTTCCGGTTCTGGGTTCCCGTCTCTGTTCTTCATGGCTTATGGTCCTGCTCCTCCTGTCTGAGGCATCCATCACTCTCTGGGTGAGGAGAGCGCTTTTGTTGTGCACCCTTTAACTGGATGCCAGGCCTGACGGGCAACTCTTGCTGCTGAGGAGCGCATATGCATGCGTATGTGTGTGTCTATGCATGCTTGTGTGTGCATGTGTGTGTGCATGTGCGTGTGTGTGCATGTGTGTATGTGTGTGCATGCGTATGTGTGTGTCTATGCATGCTTGTGTGTGCATGTGCATGCGTACATGTGTGTGTACATGGGCATGTGTGTGTATGTGTGTTTATGTGTGTGTGCGTGTGTGGGGTAAGTGCCTCTATGTGTGCGCTCATGAGTGTGTGAGCATGCATGCCTGTGTGTGTATGCACATGTGTATGTGTGTGCTCAAGCATGTGTATATGCATGCTTGTGCATTTGTGTGCATGTGTGTGCGTGTGCACTCGAGTGTGTGCACATGTGTCTGCTCAAGCTTGCCGTCAGAGCCTCTGTGTATACCCTGAGCTGTCAAGGTCAAAGTCCCTCTCACTCTTGTGGAGTGAGCTGTGGTGTTTATAGAATGGTGGGATGGAGGATGCTGCCTGCCAGGTCTTAGAGGTATTGCTGGCCTGTGGGGGCCTAAGCTCATGTGCAGTGGGAGTGGGGAGTGAACTCTAACTATTTTCCTCTCATGATGCCTGCATCTCTTCCCACAGTCCACACCGCTCCAGGTGCTCTTCATTCAGTCTTGTTATTCACATCCTCCCCCCTTGCTATCCCCAGTGCTGAGGGTGGTGCCTGCTGTCTTATGTAGCCCATGGTGGTGATGAACTGTCTATGTAGCCGATGATGACCAATGACCTTCAACTATTGGTCCTCCTGCAATCACCTCTCTGGTGCTGAGATTGAAGGGATGCACCACCATATCTGGTGTATGCATTGCTGGGGATCGAACCCAGGACCTCATGCATGCTGAGCAAATACTCTACCAACTGAGCCACATCCCTAGTGGGCCTTAGTGCCTGCTGTCTTTTGAGAAAGACCAGAGAGCCGTTTTCAGTGTTTCTCTTTGCCCCACTTTCCTCTTTGTCCCTATGGAAGAATGGTCACACAGGAAGGGGCTGGACCCAGGGTTCCCTTGAAGGCTACGAGTTAAGGCTCAGGGAAGCTAATGTAAGGCTTGAAGGAGGAGTTTGAAAAATACCTGGCAGATGGAGGCATTGATGGGGTATATGTGGATAAGGGTTGGGGATCAAGGCTGGGATGAAGAGGGGTGTCGTGGCCTCTCTGGGCCTTTGAGCAGATAGGTGTCCAGGTTGATGGTACTGTTGGTGGGACTTGCTCTCTCTATCCACAGAGGAGACATTGAAGGTTACCCACATGGCTCATCCGCTTATACCTAAGGGCACAGAACCAGACTCAGCCTCACTTTGGGGCCTCGGTCTATTGATCGGTCCCAGGTCCTGATCTGCCGATCACATGGATAGTGGCATTGTTTTTTCTGTGCCTCAGTTTCCTCTGGAATGAAGTCAGGTGGAGAGACCAACAGGGCCCCAGGCCAAGGCAGGCACCAGAGTTGTGGCTTGGGATGCTGGTGCAACTTTCTGACCCTACAAAATCATTTCCCCAGAGCCCCTCTTTCTGCCTAGGGTGTGCCCAATAGGGGTGCTTTGGCATGTGCACACACTTCCCTCTGAATATCGCACTTTTCTTGGCAGTTGAGTTATGTCTTTAAAGGCAACATATTGGCCGGGCAGTGGTGGCGCAGGCCTTTAATCCCAGCACTTGGGAGGCAGAGGCAGGCGGATTTCTGAGTTCGAGGCCAGCCTGGTCTACAGAGTGAGTTCCAGGATAGCCAGGGCTACACAGAGAAACCCTGTCTCAAAAAACCAAACCAAACCAAAACAAAACAAAAAACAAAAACAAAAACAAAAAAAAAAACAAAAGAACAACATACTAAAAGTGCCAGGACTTACCTGGCCCGGGCAGCAGAGGTCTGAGCTCTGAAGGCTGTGACCAGCAGGGCCTGAGTTCACCAGGTAGCAAGATCTAGGGCCTCCAACTTGCAGGTGTTTCCTTCCAAAGCCTTTCCAAAGCCTTAGGGCACAATTAACCTGTGGGGACTTAAGAGATACAGGTCTCATCTGTCTTCTTTGGGGTCACATTGTCCTGTGAGTTGGCCTTTCACGCAGAGTGGGAGCCCCGACTTAGACTCGGGCCACTGGGGTTCACCTCACTGCCCCCTCACCCTGGCAGCCTCTGTCTTTCTGTCTGGGAAGTGGGGATGTCCCCTTAGCCATAGGCTGTCACAGGGTTCTGTGACAGAATGTGTGACAGATGCTAAGCCGTGCTGGCCCTTAGCAATGCTCTGTCCTTGGCCCTCCCCAGCCCCCACACAGTGGGAACCGACCTACTTCCTCCCACTCCCAAGGCAGATCGGCCTTTTGTGCTCTGACATTTCCTCTCCTTAGAGTGGCCAGTGAAGAGGAGGTCATGTCCTTTCTCCTCTCCAGCACTCTGTCCGCAGGGTGACCAAGAGAGAGGGCGTGACTTGGCATTCAGGGCCCAGGCTGTGGCTGCCAGGTGGCGGGGAATGGGGGAGTGTCTCTGTCCCTGCCTCCCCTGGGATCTTGGAATGTCTCAGTCCCTTCTCTGAGAGCTGTGGAAGCAGCCCTGTTGGCCCCAAGGAGACGGGAGCTGTTCACCCAGAGGGCTTAGCTCATTCTACCAGGCTGAGAAATGGGCTCATGTTCCTTGCCCTCTCCCTGAGATTGAGAGTCAGGAGTCCAATTACAGGGTTCCATCTGGGCCCCAGGGGACAGGCAAGTGGCCTCCTGGGACCTCATGAAAGGCCTGTCCCAGGCCTTGGCAGGGGGGTGACATTGAAGGTTGGCTCAGTATTGTTTTCCAGCGCTGACGTAAGGCTGTGGTTTAGTGTTTCTTCCCAGACAAAGGCTGCTTTGTAGCTTTGGGTGAGCTGAGCCCAGGAATCTCACTCCAGGTGGGAGGCTAGGTGGAGGAGAAGCAACGCTGGGCACAGGAGCCTCAGAGGCCTGGCTGCCCTCAGACCCAACACCACTTTGCTTCCCAGGAGCCACCATGTGTCCCCTTCAGACAAAGTCTCTTTCTTCCATCATGCTACTAGGAGGGAGCTTGACTCTCAACCCATTGTATAGATGGAAAAATTGAGTCTTGGAAATCTAACAACTGAGTCCTTGTCTTAGCCAGAAAAGAGCAGAGCTGGCAGTGGTCTCATGGACTTGGGTGTTTATAGCTTCGAGGATTCATCTCCCATCAAGCCACATCTCATGTCCAGCGTTGGCAGCGTGTTTAAAAAGTTGGGGGCCCCGGAGAAGAACAGTGCAGGTAGAACTCAGCTTGCAGCAGGGACAGGTCTGACTTCCCTTTCTGAGATTCTGGATTGGAGCATGTGAAACATGTGTTTGTCTGTGTGCATAGGTGTGCCCACATGTGTGTACACGCTAGAGAAGGTCCCCTGGGGGTGTCTGTACTCACAGGGAATGGTTCTAGAGAGGCCTGGGGACAGGTGTAAGTAGCCATCCCAGGGGACACTTTCATAGTTGGGTTTCTGTTCCTGCACAAACATCATGACCAAGAAGAAAGTTGGGGAGGAAAGGGTTTATTCAGCTTACACTTCCACATTGCTGTTCATCACCAAAGGAAGTCAGGACTGGAACTCAGGCAGGTCAGGAAGCAGGAGCTGACACAGAGGCCAAGGAGGGATGTTTTCTTACTAGCTTGCTTCCTCCTGGCTTGCTCAGCCTGCTCTCTTATAGAACCCAAGACTTCCAGCCCAGGGATGGCACCACCCACAAGGGGCCCTACCCCCTTGATCACCAACTGAGAAAATGCCCCACAGCCGGGTCTCATGGAGACAGTTCCCCAATTGAAGCTCCTTTCTCTGTGATAACTCCAGCCTGTGTCAAGTTGACACACAAAACCAGCCAGGACATTTTTCTCCTCCTTTTCAAGATCTATCCATCCACCCATTTATCCACATTTCTGTCTATTCATCCATTTAACCATCCACTTTTCCACCCACCCATCCACCCATCCATCCATCCATCCATCCATCCATCCATCCATCCATCATCCGTCCATCCGTCCGTCTGTCCGTCCATCCATCCATCCATCCATCCGTCCATCCATCCATCATCCCTCTATCCTTCCTTCCTTCTTTGGACTCCAGTGCTTGTTCTTGAGCTTTGGAAACAATTCTATGTGGGTGGGGCCTTTCCCAATGCCTGTCAAAGCAGAGCAAGAAGCCTTACAAGGTATTGGACTCCCCCATCCCTTTTCCCAGAGAGGGGCCAGTGACTCCAAGTTGCACAGTAACTTCATGGCAGAGTGAACATTCAAGCCAGCCCTGTGTTTCCCCTTTCTGCTGGGGTGACAGACAGCTGTCACCCTTAGCTGGCAGCTGCCTTAACTTATCCCTGTCCCCCTCCACTCCTTTGATGTTTGGTCTCTGTTTTGAGACACATCTACAGATAGCAGATACAGCCTTGGGCTGGATCCCAGATTAGTTTACCAGCTCTGAGCTGCCTCCCTCAACCTCAGCATCAGTTAGTGGGACTTCCGAGGGCCATCTTTTCCTTGCTGGAACAGTTTGGGAGTCCAACCCCTGCCCCCAGGCTAGAACGTTGAAAATCCTGCTCCTCTGGGCCTGCCCCTACCGGTGCCTTCCAGCAGCCTTCCCATTGGGACGGGCTTCCTGGTCTCATTTTCCTTTGTGTGGTTTTCTACAGAACAAGGAGAGAGGTCACTTGAGCATCACTGCCTGGGGTGCAAGGCAGCTCCATGCCCTGCTCCCTCTGCTGCTGTCCTGAGGGTTTGCTTTGACTCAGACACAAGCTAGGGCATGCTCCATAGAGGATCTGCCTGGACTTCAGGATCCGGCTGGAATCCTGGGAGGGAGGCACACACCTTCCTCTGGGCTCACGAATTCCTCCAAAATAGAACTGGCATATCCCCCTGGCCCAGCCCCACCCTTCTTGGTGGGGAAACTAAGGCCCAGAGAGGTTGAACCATGTAGCTATGGCTCTCAGCCAACACAGCAGAGCTGGGTGCCAGCATTCACCAGTGGCCATGTTTGGACAGAGCTTGGGCCTCTCAGCTTGAAGAGTGCCTAGGAGGTGGTAGTGGTAGAGGGCTGTTCTGGGCTGCTGTCCCAGGAAGGAAGGGACCAGTGCCTTGTGCCTCCATAGATCACCTTCTCTGTGTATCAGGAGGCCCGAGATTCCACTTCAGACCCTCACTAGGTTCCAGGGAGGCCCCTGAGTTTCTCACCCCAGGTGAGTGGCCAGAAACCATGAATGTGCACTGGTAAGTGGTCAGGGGATGTGCTCTTGTGGCAGGGCAGGAAGGGGTTAAGCAGTTCTGCCTGCCAGGCCTGGGTTCCCAGCTGGTGTTTTGGCCCCTCAAGTCAGCCAGGCCATCTGGCTGACAGATGCCTTCCTGTGTCCCATCTGTCCTAAGGCAAAGTCACCAAGAGGAGACTCCCCCTGCTGCCTTTGTGAACCTGTGGGCAAGCTGACTTGCCCACTGTCTGTCCCTGTGAGTCTAGGCCACTTAGGAAGGGCCCATGGCCAGCAGGCTGGCCTCTGGCCACTCTCCCTGATGCCTGGGGTTCTACTGTATGGGAGAGAGTCTGAGCTTTTGGTAAAGATAGGCTGAGAGAGGTGCAGGGACAGGCCCAGGGTCACACCGTGTGGGTAAGGTGGGACATGCACTTATTCACCTAGCAAACATCACTTGAGGGCCTACTGTGTGCCTGGGAATAGGAACTATGAGAACAGAGGTTCCAGGGGAGGAAGGGCACACTGTACCCTGGCACACACTCAGGGCCTGGATGCTGTGACAGTCTTTCAGCAGCCAGCAACCGGCCCTGGGCACATCATCACAAGCCAATGTTGTTATTCCATTTTACAGATAAGGCAACTGAGGCTCAAAAAAATGAATTCAGTTTTGCTAGATCACTGGCTGGGGGTGACTGAATTGGGTCATCCCTGCTGGTTTGTCTGATGTCAAAGCATTTGGGGTAGAGGTAGGGAACATGTAGACACAGTCTCATCCCTACCGGGACGTAAAATCCTTAGTTTTTGGCATTGGAGCATCTCCCTTTGGACATCTCACTGAATCTAAGCTGGTGGCGGGGGGGGGGGGGGGGGTCATGAAACTGGAGGGGCCAGTCTCAGAGCGAGTCTCGGGTGAAGACAGCGCAGTCAGTCATGTGCTTGCCTTATGAGTACAGTCAGTAGAGTTCAAGCCCCGGAACCCACATGAAAAAGTAGAACCCAGAGGTATGTGCCTGTGATCCCAGAGCTAGAAAGCAGCAGACCAGGGGACTTTAGAGTATGCTAGCTGGCCCAGCCTACCCTAAATGGCCAGCTCCAGGTTCAGTGAGAGATGCTATCTCCAAAGAAAAAGACAAAAGAGAAGAGCGAGGTGGGCAGGGAAGAGTGACCTCAGGCTTCCACACGCAGATGCACACATGTGCATGGATTCCCTACAGATGGACTCACACATATACATACTCATGCATACATACAAATGTACACACACACACACACACACACACACGCACACACACATACATGCGCACACACACACACACACACACACACACACACGCACACACACATACATGCACACGTAAATTGGGTGGAAAAAGGGGAGCTATTGGTGCTGCACAGTGGGGTTGGTGCCCTTGCAGGCTTGCCATAGACAGCATATAGGGGGACTCTTTGGGCTGTGGAAGGAGCCACACAGGGCCACACAGGGCCACACAGGCCTGGCAGTGCAGAGTGGGGCCCTTAGCACTCTGTATTTGAAATGGTAGTTAGAGCCACCTGATGCCATTTCTGATCTTGGGGAAGCTGAGGCACCCACTCCACATCCTTCTCCCTTCAGGTAAATCATCTGTCCCAAGAAAATGAGTACAGGCCTTGGGATCAGAGAGACCCCGGTTCAGATCCAGCCTCAGCCCTATCACAGGACACAGGGGAGTGTGCTGGGGTACCTGGGTCTCAGGGAGAGGTGGCAGCGACCCTATACATTAAGGGGGGATGCCCCTTACTCACCTCTGTGCTCTCCTCTGGTTCACTCAAGTGCCAAGGTTACCATAGCAACCCAAGTTTGCTAATGAGAAAGAGTCTCCCCACTCACTGAGTGATACTGGGTCACTCAACTCCTCCCCTGTTTGGGCTAACTCATTCTAATTACCAGTCCCTGCACAACCTTGAGCCTACCTCTTCCCGAAGGCCAATTAGATTGACGGGAAGGCGCGTGCAGGCACTCCCTGCTGCAGCCCCTCTGTAGTTGCGTCCTCTCAGTCTTCTGCCTTCCTCCTGGAGAAACCTCTGAAGTGGCTTCTTCCCCCTGTCAGTGGCATGGCCCGAAGCACACCTAGCCTGGCATGCCCCACCATCTTCTGAGCTTCCCCTGGAAGAACGTCGCAGACTCTGCGTATCCACTCCGAAATGATGGCATCCTGTGTCCCCAGCTCTTTTTCTGATCCATCCAGAGAGCCACTATGTGCTTGGCCATTCTCATTTAATGCAGGCCGGGTCTCTCCCACTTTACGGATCAGGAAACTGAGGCCTGGGCAGGGGACTGGACTCCAAGCTGCAAAGCCTGGTGGGAACCCATCCTTGCCTGGCTACAGACCCATCATTTGTCCGGGCCTCAGATGATGATAAACTTGGGGTCTGAGGCAGTGGCGTGGCTCTGATGGGACATCACCCGAGCTTCTGTCTTACACTCAACCAGTGGCAATAAACATCGAGAGAGTCAAGGTGCATATTAACTTTCCAGAATAGCCAAGGCTGTAAACATATCCCTGGGTAGGGCCCACACCCTGCTGGGCACAGGCCCTTGGAGCCTCCTGCTCTGAATCCTGTGTGTCCAGAGACACCCAGACCCTCTGCTGGCTCCTGACACTGGGGACAGGGAAGTGGAAAGTCACTGAGGGCTTGGCCAGGCAAAGGCACTGAGGCAGGCAGTGTCCTGCGGACAGATTGCTGTGGCCCCAGGGTTTCCAGAGCTGGTGGGCCCAGGCTTCCAGGTGGACAGGAGAGAGTGGCAGAGCTGTCCTGGACTGTGGAGACTGGGGTAATCGATGGGAGGCCACACTCACAGCCGCAGGGGAATCAGAACCTTGGATCAAACCTCTCAGGAACAGGCCAGGAGGTGATAGCTCATAGGTCCTTCTTTATCCAGTGAACACTTCTGTGACCGCTGTCTGCCAGGCTCTAGGCTGGACTCTGAGATGCAGTTGAGACCTTGAGACAGGCCTGATAGTTTAAACTCTGGGCTAAGTGGGGGAGATCTGCAGGTAACAGAAATCCTATGAGCCCAGTGACTCAGAACCTTGTACATAAGAAGGAGCTTAGCCTGACCTGACCTAGGAGGCAGAAGAGGGTTCCAGAGAAGGCAGCGTTTAAGCTGAGCCCTGAGCTGGTGTTAGATAAAAAAACCAGAGAAATATCAAAGGTGTGTGTGTGTGTGTGTGTGTGTGTGTGTGTGTAAACTTCCAGACCAGCGGTTCTCAACTTGTGGGTCATGATTCCTTTTGGGGCTTGAATGACCCTTTCATGGAGGTTGCATATCAGATATTTATATTACAATTCAAAAGAGTAGCAAAATTACAAATATGAAGTAGCCATGAAATAACTTTGTGTTGGGGGTTGCCACAGCATGAAGAACTGTATTATTAAATGGTCACAGCATTAGGAAGGTTCCACTGTTAGGAGAACCACTGTTCTAGACGGAGACAAACTCACATGCAAAGGCCAGAGGTGAGTGGAGTCATGGGTGATGGGGCAGCTGGAGCTGGGGACAGGAATGGGGATCTTGCTTTTTCTCAGCTTCCTGGGCACCCGGAAGTGGTGGGTGCCACACCCACCAGCCCATGTATGTTAAGACTCCATGACTTTAGGAAGCAAGATTTGGGTGGGGTTTTTGAATTATTTTCTATTTGACTCCCCTGGTTTTTTGTTTTGTTTTGTTTTTCTCTTGTCCATTCAAAGTCATTGTAAAAAAAAAAAAAAAAAAAAACACACTCCCCCAGTTTCAAACAATAGGGATGAGAGAGGGGAGAGTGAGCAGGTGTATTTTTTTTCTTACAGTTGAAGTGGTTCTGACTGAATATATGTGACATCATTCAAAAGTAAAAAAGATTCAGGCAGAGGGAGAGTGTATCTGTGAATTTCCCATTGCTAAGACAAAACACCCAAGGCAACTTAAAACATTTAGTTTAGCCTGCAGCTTTGAAGACTGAAAAGCCAAGCCACATGGCTCCAGGCTGTGTTACACCATGGTGGATGACACCTTGGAGGGAGTTGTATGGTTGCCTGGTAAGACAGGAAGCCTGGGAGCAGGGAGAAGGTAGGCTCACCCTTCTCTTACAACCTCTTGAGAAAACCAACCCAGGCCCCTGAGAACCTTAATCCCTTTCCAGGGAGGCCTGGGAATGGGAAGGAAGTCATATCTGGGGACCTGGTAGCCTGGATTATTGAAGCTTGAATCCTGTTCTGCCCACCTTGAAGGCTACTGTGTTCTGTCCCCTCACTGTCCCCTGCTGGTCACTTTAGATAGACAATAGAAATAGCAGTTGACTGGGGAATTGATTCTAGAAGGTTCTGGGCCCTGAGAAGTGAGTTCATGGGCAAAGAACATTCCTGGCTGAACACCCTTCTTCAGGTCAATGACCTTGACTCTGTGTGCACACCTGAGTCACACAGTGCCGTCTCCCACCGCTGGCTGGCACTGTAACCCTGAACATTTTCTGAGCAGTGTGCTAGGGCGCAGGGGGTAGGAGTTTGTGGAGCCTGGAGCATCATTGCTCCTGAAACTCTTGAGGCTAAGGAGTTTCATGGCCATGAGCACAATGTTAGCCGGTGCTTTGGCTCGAACCTCAGTATTCTCATCTGTAAACTGGGGTGGTGATGCCTGACTCAGTGGCATGAGGAGGACATGAGGTGGTAAAAGACTCGATGTATGCTAAGTACTGTGTGGTCAAAGCAAGTCTCTCCCACCTTGTGGGAGCGAGGTGCCCGACCACAGGAGTAGGGAATAGAAATGTATGGGCATAGCGGCACCATATGCAGGGGAAGATAAGGAGACAAGGGAAGCATCCTAGCCCAGGAAGGGGTTGGAAATGGATGGTACGCCAAGATGCATCATAGTGGCCCGCAACTCGGGACCCAGATCCCTTGCTAGGGAACACCCCTGGAGTCCTTTCCCTTTGTGGAATGGGGCAGCCTGCACTCAGGCGTGGGCTCTGGTCAGAGATGTTGGCAGAGGTATCACTGACCAGTGTTGGCTGTTCAGCACTGACTGCCCAGCATGCCACTCAGGATGGTAGGATAGTAAGTGTCCTGTAGTGGTCCCTGATACTAGGAAGCAAGACAGACAGGGACACTGGACAACAAGACAGTGGCTTGTAAAACAGTCAGGTGACCCATGCTTCTCTGGGGCCCACTTTCCAGGCAGATCCCACCAGCTGGCCCAAAGAACACTCTTCCCCCCCCCCCCCCCCCCCCCCCCCCCCCCCCCCCCCCCAGCCCCTCGAGACAACGTCTGTTATGTAGCTCTGGCTGTCCTGGAGCTTGCTATGTAGACCAGGCTGGCCTTGAACTCACAGAGATCCCCTTGCTTCTGCCTTGAGGGCCCTGAAAGTGAAGGTGAGTGCCACTATGCCCAGCCCTGATGACGCTCTTAATGTCTTCGGCCTGATACCAGCTGGTACCTCCTCTCTGCATCTCACGTGCCCATGGTGGCCCTGGTTGGGAGAGACCTCAAAGGACCAGGCAGAGTCCACTAATGCTTGGAGTGCGTTGTGGGTATGGCAGGCACATGCAGATGTTTGTCCACAGAACATTGCGTGGCATTAGCGCCTGGCTTCTTTCCCCCTGATGCCCATCCCTGTGTGCTTCTGGTCCCCCACCCAGGTGAGTGATACCTAGCTCACTGTCATGGCCATCACCAGTGAGTATGCGGCTGAGAACTTGGGGGCCGCATAGCCTGGATGCCATCTGGATGCCATAGTGTCACTGAAGTACGCTCCCAGTCTGATTGTCCTGAGAGGGTCCTGGGGCAGAGGCTGCGGAGTGGTCTGTATGCCCATGGCATGCTAGGCCCTGTTCTGGGCTCCCTCCATACAGTATGTCCTGATATAGTTGCAAACAGCATAGACATCCAGAGAGGGCAGATAAGTTGCTCAAGGCCGTGTAGCTGCGTTAGGTTCAGAGACCTTCAAGCTCTACGCCCCCTACCCCCACCCCGCCTCTCTCCATATATTTGTTGCTTTAACTTTCAGGGCTCACGTCCCAGCTGACTCTGAGCTTTTGGCGCTCATCACATAACCATGTGGTTGTCATAGGTGTTTTTGTCTAGGGACCGCAGAAATTGGTTGCTGCTTGCTCTGGTGGTTGATGTGAATTAACCTAAGTTGGCCTCCTGCTGTGGCTGAGCGGTAAGATATTCGCCTCTGATCACACAGCTGGACAGAGGCAGACCCAGGGCTTCCTGCACATTGCTGGCCACCTTGGGGCTTGAAGGAGTGGGAGGCCAGCTAGGGTTGTCATACTTTGTCTCTGTCCCTCCTCAGATCCAGTGGCTCCATACACACAGCCCAGAGCTGCCCTTGGAGGCTGTTCTTGGTCACTGGCAACTGTCGTTGGCTCTGTAGCAGCATGTGCCTAGTGGCGTAGGAAGAAGGAGACATAGGAGTGAGCCTTCGCACCACCACCCTTTTCATCCCTTGCTTGCAACCAGGCAGAAGAAGTTCGGGGGCACTCTTTGATGAGGGTTGGCAGCTGAGCCGGGCACTATCCAGGACAGTACTGCTCGTCATGCAGGGCCATAGCCAGAGTATGAAAAGAATGCTGTGGTTGCAATTTCCAGAGTGATTCCCTTCTCCCCCTGCACCTGGTACAGGGTCCTATGTAGCCTATGTCGACTTTGCATTCCTTACTGTAACTGAGGCTGCTTTGAACTTCTAATCCCCCTGCCTCCACCATGGAGTGCTGGAATTACAGGTGTGCACCACTGTGCTGGGCTTACGTGGGGTCAGGGAGAAAACCAGGCTCTCACAATTGCTAAGTAAGCATGCTGCCAACGGAACTGTATCCCCAGACCCGAGAAGGATTCTTGATGATGCTATCCTAGATGAGTGTGCCGAGGCCCAGGGTCGAGAAGAGACTTGCCTGGAATTACGCAGTGTTTGCCACAGTCAGTACTCAGGCATCTCCTGACTCTTCACTCTGTGCCCCTCCCCTCACCCCCGTGGCTTACCACCCAGCCTACCCTCTACCCAGGAGCCTTGCAAGATGGGTCAGATTGTGAATAGGCCTCTCTGTGTGGTGGCACGACTGTTCTGGGTGTGGAGGGTTCCTTAAAATGCAGCCCCATTACCAGCCTGCTGTCTGGGCTCCAGCCTGCTCCAGCTATTACTGCCTGTAATGGGATCGGCTGCTTGGGTTAAGTGTTCACATTAAATTAATACCTCCTCCGTGGAGACAATCAGCTGGCATTTAATTTGTGTTTCCTTCTGAGTGGTGGAGTGCAGCTGGGCAGCCCTAGTGGGCATATCTGGTGTGGCAGTGCCCCAAAGAGGTGGTAAGGTGGGATGGTACCCGGAAGGCCCAGGCAGGCACAGGTGGGTGGGAGCATGGGAGTGCAGGGCTTCCTTCTGGCCAGTTAGCTTGAGATCCCTGGCTGTCACCTTCACTGTCTATGTGCTCACAGTCTGGGGAGGAAGAAACAGGGAGAGGAAGAAGGAAGTGCCTCATGGGTTTGTGGCTCAACCTGTAACTTCCTGAGGCACGAGCTGGTGGTGCCAGGTTGTCAAGTTGCCCTATCCACCCCGCCACCCACTCCCCTCATCATTTCTGTATTCTGTTGCAAACCCAGAGGGGCTATAGTACAGAACAGGTGTAGTGTAGAGTGAAGATCTAGACTCAGTCAAGGTTACTGAGCCCCTTTGGAGGGTGCAGAGAAGCCAGTGAGGATCTAGGTCTTCCCAGAAGAACCAGCCCTGGGTTGTGTGGCCCAAGACTCCCTGGTTGGTCTCTGCTGAAGCTCCTGTCTAGCACAGAAGGGCATTTGGCTGGGCCTCCGCTCTGCTGGAAGCCCCTTGTCTGCCCATACCCGGTCCTGCCACAGGGCATCAGGGGTCCTGCCACAGGGTAGTGGGATGACTTCCCTTTGTGATGTAGAGAAGGCCTAGGCAGAACACGGGGAAGGAAGCTGCTGTACACCCCCACCCAGGGCCAGGGCCAGGCCCAGGCCCACGCTTGGCCCAGAATGAAGTTTTCCATGGCGGGCTCCAGCCCAGCCTCACCTGGGCCTGTTTCCTATCACCTGAGTGAGTCGGCCTGGGTGTGCCTGTTGCCAGGTGGGACCATTCTTGTTGTCACCCCACCCCCACCCCACCCTGAGGCTCCCACCCCCACCCCACCCTGAGGCTCCCGCCCAGCCCCCTTGCTTGCCTGGCCTGCTTTTGGAGCCAGACTGAGCTGAAATGCGGGATACGATGCTTGGCCATGTCTTGGGGCTGGGGTTTGGGATCTTTACTCTCCTTTTCCTCTACTCGCAGAGTGGTTCCCACAACTATCTTCAGAAATGGGGGAATGTTTTCTACTTCGCTGGTAGAAAGCCAACACTCACAAAGGGGATGAACTTGCCCGGGATCTCACAGCTGGGGATGTGGGAGCAGGCGTTGGAATGTTATCAAACTTGGAGTCTCAGTCTATAACTGGAAGGAGCCAAGTTCATCCACCCGTTCTTGAGAAGCTAATTAAAACAGCCAAATTAATAGTGTGGGGAAGGAGGATGTATTCAGTGTGGCCACATTGGGAAGAGGGACACTGACACCCCCTTAAGTCACTTTTGGGGACGAGAAGTGAGGTGAAGGGTTTAAATAGCCATGCATTTGAGCGTCTGTCCAGTCTTGGACAGAGTGTGGTTTTGCCTCCCCATCGTTGTCTGGCTTCACTCTCATTGGTTAAAACTGTGTGGAATCCTTTTCCAGGAGACAAGGTTCCCTTTTTCCTTAGGCCATCATGAGATTCCTGGGGGACATTCCATGTCCTGAGGTCCATTGTTTCCGTAGTCTGAGAGTGAAAACAAGGGGGACATAAATGCATCTCCTTTCTGGATGTCTTCATTTCTGCCATTGCTGCTTCTGTCTGCACAGTCTGGTGTCTCCGGGACAGACTCCCCGTGGGCCCCGGATTGTCTACGGTGCTCTCATTATTTGCAGGAGCTGTACCCACTTTCTTCTCGGGCCTCTGAGTCCTTCTCTGACTGCACAGGATATGAAAGACCCATGAGTCAGCCCCTCTGTCAGCGGCTTCAGATTGGGTTTCCGTTTCTCTGTAGCTAGACTTCGTGGGCTTCTTCCTGCTTCTGTGTGTCATCTTGAGCTCATGCAAGAGGCAGAGCCACTGGCCTGGTAGCTAGGACTGGGCTGGCTGTAACGCCGCCCCCTCTCCCTCAGTGGTTATCTGTCACGTGGTCCTGGCGCTCACTGGCTCCGTAGGAATGCAGAGAGGCCACATCTGGCTGTGACGGGGCTGCCCCCTCCCCCTCCAGCTGCCAGTCTACCACGTGTGCCTCTTCCGCTGAGGTGGTGGTGGTGGGGCTTGGCTCTCGAAGCTGGTGGGGCTCTTTGTGGAGTCATTTCCTCTCTCTGCATTGATTGTCTAACATCCCTGCCTCCCCTCCTGGCCTTGAAGGGTTGTAAGGAGTGGGAGGGGAAGGTTTCTCTTTCTCCTGCAGCCTTCGTGTCCTGGATGTGCTTTTTTTCCCCCTCCCCCAGGAGGGATGCCTGAGCCTAGTGGTAGAGAAAGCCTGGTTGTGCTGGGAATTTGGTTGTGGATCCCCCAGGCTGGGAGACAAAGATAAGTCGCTGGGGCAGGGCTTAGGCCGAAGGAAGGGGCCTGAGTATGGATCATTTCATTCATCTATCCCTCCATTCATCCCCTCTCCCATTCATCCATCCTCCCATTCTTCCCCTCTCCCATCCATCCACCCACCCCACCCCCATTCACCTTCCTACCCACCAATCCATCCACCTATTCATCTTCTGGTCCACCATCTAACCCATCCCCTTCCATTCAATAAGGGTCAGCAAGATGGCTCAGCAGGGAAAGGCAGTTGTCATCAAGCCTGAGTTCAACCCCAGAACCCCACATGGTAGAGGAGAGAACTGATTCACATTCTGTTCATTGAATATCCCACTCCTACCAAGAAGGGATAGTGAGGCTGGCCTCCAGCTGTCGACTCAGCTCTCTCTTTGTAGAGGTCTCTTTTTTCTAATCCCTGCTTGCTTCATTTAGCCAGGGCCCAGGGTGCTCAGAGCAAGGTGAGGCTGCCCTCAGATGCTGGCATGGCAAAGAGGCCGGAGGTGGCCTCACTTAGAGCCTCATCGCTGCCCCTAGCTTCATCGGCCTGCAACCCTTAGGAGAGAGCTCTGAGCAGTGTAGATGTCTAGGCCACCTGGGAGGGCATATTCTGGTCCCTCAGTCTGCCTCAATCTGTGGTGTTCTGAGAGAGAAAAACCATTGTGGAGATTGAAGCAGATGCAGTAGAGCAAAAATGACTTTTGGGTCCACCTGGGAGAAGGGAGACGAGAAGGAGGAGGAAGAGGAGGAGGAGGAGGAAGAGGAGGAGGAGGAAGAGGAAGAGGAGGAGGAGAGGAGGAGGAGGAAGAGGAAGAGGAGGAGGAGGAAGAGGAGGAAGAAGAGGAGGAGGAGGAAAAAGAGGAAACGCTTGACTGGAGGCTAAGCATGCTTCTTCATCTTCAGCATGGGAGCCATCCTTGGGGATCAAACACACCCAACACAGGAATACCCCCTCCTCTCCAGTTCTTGCATCTGTCACACCACACTTAGAAGCTGGATGCATTGAGTGTCAGGTCAAAGTAGAACCAACCACCCTCCTACCCCACAGGTGGTCTCTTGAAATTGACCCCAGCCCTTGTCTAGCTCAGAGCCACACTCTGGTAGGAGTCTAGAGAACAAAGGCTTTCAGGAAAGCTTGTCCACCAAGCCCTGGCCCGAGGCTTTAAAGTGAGTGTCCCCTCCTGGTGGCAGGTGGCCCTGGGCCTTCCTGCTGCTCTGTCCCTAGTGTTTGCAGGCCTTCCTCTGTGGGCAGCCCTGGACAGGGCCTGGATGATTCTGGGGATCTGATGCTGAAACTTCAGTCAGCCACTCTGTTGACAAGATTTCGGTGAAACTGTGTCCTGGGAAAGATATACTACCTGCCTGTCCCCTGGTAACTCGGCTGCCAGTGGCTGAAGGGCAGAGATTTTCTGCATTGTCAACGTGGCAGCCAGCTGTGCCAGGTTTTCCTGCTGCCACTCCTGGGAGGGACATCTCTTTGGGGCAGTGAGCTCAGGCTGTGCAGCCAGCTGCTGCCCACATTCAGGGTCGGTCTTTCGGTCTTTCGTCTCCTGCGGGACAGAGCTCACCTACTCCAGCTTTGGAAGTAAAAGGCTCAGGAAATCATTCCTGCAAACTCATCGTCAGGGTGCAGCCTGGGAAATATGATGGAAGTGGGCGTGGGGTGTAGGGTGAGAGGGAGGGGAGCCGGGGGGTGGAGAGCTGCATAGTGTGGATACAAAGTGTCCTCTGTAGGCTGGCACCACCTGGGGGCTGTCTGCCTTGTGCAGACTTGCTGAGTTGGATTTTATGTGGGGGCAAGATGGCCGGGTGGTTTTTTTGCAGGATCTAGACTGAGCAAGATTTGCGTCCCAGCTCGCTATTACCAGCTGTGTGACTTTAGAAAAGTTACATCATCCCTCTGAAGCCCAGCTCTGTCTTGGAGAAGTAGTTCTGGATAAAAACCTGACAGGCTTAGTAATTCATGTGAAAGCCAACGTGTGTCTGAGGGAATATGTCTTGTATGGGAGACCCGGACAACATCTGCTAACAAAAAACATGCCTGGGTTGATAGGTAAGCCTGACTTTTGGCTTGGTGGGTAATCGGAGTTAAGGTTAGGGTTTGCTGCCTTCCAGGGGTGCCTGGGGCACCAAGGGTGTGCCATTCTCTCCTCAAGTTTTGCTTGGTTGCACCTGTGTTTGGCATGAGAGGGCCTGGCTCCAGATGCCAGGGTGCAGCCAGTACCATACACTTGTGCCCGCTCTGCCCTCCTCCAGCAAAGCAGTGTGGCCAGGAGTGATGATTCAGTCTGGACCTGTGTCCTGGGCCTTCTCCCCTGAGGGAGCCCCAGATATCCTGGGCTGCTGCTAGGGGTGAGTGTAGCCTGGCACCCCTTCTCTTCACAATGGTCCTCAGTAGAGATGGCCTGGCTCTGAGGTCAGCCTCAGTCCTGACACACTGTGTAACCTTGAGCAAATGTAGCCTTTCTGTTTGGGGTTCGAGGGGGGGGGTCGTCTAGGGAGATGGCCCCATTTATGTGAGGCCCTGAGGTCCCCTCTGTGTCCTCTGTAGTTCCAGACTGGAGCTCAGGGCAGATATGGGCCCTGCTGTGCAGCCAGTTAGGATAGAAGTGAACGCATGTCCTCTGCAGCCTGGCAGGAAAGGCTTGTGTGGCGAGAGGAGGAATTTTCCTCCATGTGTGCAAACAGTATCCATTTTCTCTTGTTTCCAAAAGCTGATGACGTAACCAGCCCTTCATCTAGTCCTCCCCTCTGGCCTATTTTTAGCCGGGCCCCACAGCGTCCTAAGAGACTTCAGACTTCCTTGCTCAGCTACCATGTAGGGAGGGTAGCATGGAATGAGGAAAGACAGAAGCCTGTCGGTTTGTCCCATGGTGGAGGAGGGCGGGCATAGGCTGCCAGCTCCTCCAGGCAGGGAGCAGACCTTAGCAGGGTGCTTAACCTTGGAGGTGGAGTCCTGGCTCCCCCTGCTCTTACCACACATGGGTAAGGGTCTCTCAGCCAATGCTTTATCTGCTGAGGCACAGGGAAAATGGCGATATGCATACCCACACTGCTGGAGGCCTGAGTTGCCTTATGTAAACCTTTCTAGGGAGAACTGGTGCCATACCTTTGTTGGTATCCCCCTGATTGGCACATCTTCCTGGAGCTGCCCCTCCCTATATTGTGCGGTTAATGTTGGGGTACACCTCAAATCCTGTATGCTTAGTCCCTGTCTTTTCCTCTTCAGCTTCAACCGATGTCTCTGTGTGTCTGTTGGGGGGGGGGGGAGTAAAGTTCTCTACTTAGGGTCTGGCATACGAGAACACTGCAGCAGTGTTTCTTGCCTATGGATTAGGTGTGTGCCTTTGGGCAGAATATTTAACCACTGAGCTCAGGCCCCACATCTGTAAGACTGTAATACCCGCACAGGCCTGTAGGGTGTGCTGCAGAACACACAGCCTTCGTAAAACAGTTGGGCCAGCAGTTTGTAAGGAGCGGGCACGTGCCCCACACCGTACCATGCTTGTGCCTCAGAGGTAGCATTTGCCACCACCTGGCCTTGTGATTAGCAATGGCCCACTGTCATGTTGCTCCTCCTTCCTCTAGGGGGAGCTCCCTGAGGACAGACAAGGTTTTCTGAGGCATCTCTCTGCCCTGCCTGGAGGATGAGGGTGGGAACTGGGAGTTGACTGGCAGCAGCAGGTCCTCTGACCACTTGTCCTTCTTCGTGTTACAGATGGGAGGAAGAACTGGCCAAACGCATGAACCTTCAGACCATGGTGGACACACTACAGGAGGTAAGATTTTGCTGGATTCCCAGCCAGAGAGCTTTGCAGGTTAACTGTGGGGCCCTGATGGGAAAAGCTGGGCAGAGAGGCCTAGCATAGCCACTGCCCCAATCACTCTCCTCTCTCTCAGCCAAGCATTGCAAGGCAGAAGAGCTAGGGGCTTGGCAAGTCCTGGTCTTACCGGATGACTAGGGCCAGCTACTTCTCTCTCCTGCCTCTCGACTCTTCGATAAGTGCTACTTTCCATAAGTGGTCCTCAGGTCCCTTTGACCTTCCAACTACAAGTTCCTCCAGTTAGGACTTATGTCTTGGCGAGAGAGCTGAGAACAGTGGGATCCCACAGCCCAAGACCTGAGGGCTCTCCTGTTGTTGCTCGCTCTGACGTCTCTGCACTCGGGGCTGTCCAACTCGTGTACTTACAGGGAACCAGGGCAGCAAGCTTTATGTTCTGCCTGTTTTCCTTTCATCTTTCCTCTGTCATGTGGTCAAAACCAGCAACAATAAGAAAAGGCAAAAGAGACATAGTTTAATTCTTTTTTTACAACTCGGTGTGGCAACTCACACCTATAATTACTTGAGAGGTAGAGGCAGGAGGATGAGGGATTCAAGGCCAGCCTGGGATGCATAGTGAGTTCCAGATAGGCTTAGGGTTTCGTGAGACCCTAACTCAGCAAAACAAAACCGTTTTTTTTTTTTTAAGTTGGACTGGAGGTGTGTCTCAGTGGCTAGCACTTTTCCTATCTTGTGCGCAGCTCCAAGTTTGATCTCTAGCACTGAGAAAAATTAAAAATTAGAACTAATTAGTAATTAAAAATTAAACTTTTTAGCAAGGTGGTGGTGGCACATATGATTAATCATAGCTCTTGGGAGGCAGAGGCAGGCAGATTTCTGAGTTTGAGGCCAGCCTGGTCTACTGAGCGAGTTCCAGGACAGCCAAGGCCACACAGAGAAATTGTGTCTTGAAAAACCAAATAAATAAATAAATAAATAAATAAATAAATAAATAAATAAAATTACTCTATTTTCTTACTTATTTTTCACTTTCTAATAAAATTGAGAAACATGGGTCAGGTGGTAGAATGCTTGCCTAGCACACACAAAGCCCTGGGTTCCCAGAGTAAATAGAGTTGGGGCATACCTGTAACCCCAGCATTTGAGAATTACAGGAAGATATTTGAGAGACAGGAAGATCAGTTCAAGGTTGAGCCAGGCATAGTGGCACATGTCTTTAATCCCCACACCTGGGAGGCAGAGGCAGACAGATCTCCGAGTTTGAGGCCAGCCTGCTTTCCATAGTGAGCTCCAGGACAGCCAGGGCTGCACAGAGAAACCAAACAAGAACAGCAGCAAAAGAAGTTTAAAGTCATGCTCAGCTCCATAAAGATTTCGATGTCCACCCCCTTCACTGGAGTTTGGTGCCATCCCTCCCAATTATTAGAAAGAGGTCAATGTCCTTCCTCCTCCTCCTCCTCCTCCTCCTCCTCCTCCTCCTCCTCCTCCTCTTCTTCTTCTTCTTCTTCTTCTTCTTCTTCTTCTCCTTTTCCTTTCTTCTTCTTCTCTGTCTCCTCCTCCTCCTCCTCCTCCTCCTCCTCCTCCTTCTAACATATTCACAGTGTCAGATGCTGGCCAAGTCCATGAAATCACAAAGGATCAAAATTATCCACAGTTCCGCCTTCTGCTGTATCAGTTTTATGTGTGACCAGACTTTTCTGCACAGACATACCCACATCCTAACGCTTACCTTGGGATGCCGGTGTTAGACTGACAGACACAAAGTTTCAAGGCCAAGGCTGGTCAGGCGTTGGCACCTGGTGGGATGGGATTGACCTTGTAGCTTTTGAAGGCTGGCCTTAAGCTCATCCTGCTGCCCATTTTCCTTTGTCATAAGTGACCCCCTGAAGTGCCACCAATGCTCAGCAGCCAGAACACTGAGGCATAGCTTAGTTAGACGTCTGTTGTCCAGGGCTCTGGGCCCAGGGGTCCATCCTCTCCTCCCTTTAAAACCTGCCTCTCTCGTCCGTCCGTCTGTCCACAGGCGGCACAGGAAGCAGAGGCCATCCAGGAGGAGATGAATGAAAAGATCGAGCGGCTCAAGGCGGAGCTGGTGGTGTTCAAAGGGCTCATGAGTGACGTAAGTGGCGTGGCCATCACCCGAGGCATCGCAACCCTCCCTTTACTCATCATGCCAAACGCTTCATTCACTCCGAGGCTCGAGCTCGGCTTGTAGTTACAGTCGTGGCTGGCTGGTTTGTTCTGATGAGGGATGGATGCATCGGGGACCAGGAGCCTCCCCGCCCTCCCAACATTGCTTCCCTGTGTCTGAATAGAGTCGCTTTAACCCGCTGCTTAACCCATTGCCGTCCTTGGGGCCCTGACATCTGTATGTGTGGCTCGACTCCCCCCAGCTCGCCACATGGAGACCATGGTGTCTACAGAACATAGGTGGCCGAATGGTCTTGGCTGTGCTAACCCAAGAGACTTCAGGCTCAGGGCATCCTCCTGTAGGGTGTCCTTGTTAAGTTCGGAAGGGCTGGGAAGGGCTGGTGTGTACGTCTTCTTGGCCATCTAGGGGCCCCTCTGAGTGATCAACCATGGGTGGAAACATCTGTTAGCAGCATAGGCTTCCTCCACTCTGGGACCTGAGTTTCTTGCCATCTTCAGGCAGTGGGCAGTCTGCCAGGAGAGCCCACCGAAAGGAGGAGCCTGAACTTGGTGACTCGGCCTGGCTTAGCACCTGGCTTTCTGGGACATGCAGCTGAGTGTGGTTAGAAGAAGCTGTGGGGCCTAGGTGGAGGCCACCTGGCTTCCCTACACTTGGGTGCAGAGGGAGCCTTTGCTCTTTCTGTGTGAACCTGCTGTCTGCCATCTGTGGCAGGGGAGAGAGAGAGAGAGAGAGAGAGGGGGGAGGGGAAAGAGAGAAAGAGGGAAAGAGAAAGAGGGAGAGAGAGAAAGAGAGAAAGAGGGAGAGAGAAAGAGGGAGAGAGAGGGAGAGAAAGAGAGGGAGAGAGAGAAAGAGGGAGAGAAAGGGGGAAAGAGAGGGAGCGAGAAAAAGGGGAAGAGAGAGGGAGAGAGAAAGAGAGGGAGAGGGAGTCAGAGAGAGGGCACTGCTGAGGCAGGCATGCTGTGAGGAACAGTGGGGCATGAGGATGGGATGAGAAGGGGAGTGGTGTGTGTGTGTGTGTGTGTGTGTGTGTGTGTGTGTGTACATGCGCGTTACGCACGCACAAAGGAACTAAAGCCAAGGCCTTGGCCTAATGAGCGGCACCACAGCCTTGGAAGGATGTTTTTCAACAGTCACAGTGGTCTTGCTTGTCCTTCACTCAAACTAAACCAACATTGCTGTGCCCTGCAGCACTGAGTGGGACCAGCACACATGGCCTCACATCTTCCCTCCTGAAGTCTCCATGTCCCTTCCCACCCTGAGCAGTGCCCACCAACCCTCTCCAACCCTCAGGAAGGGCTCAACACGCTCCCTAACCAACTCCAGGGGCTACCTGACCCCTAGGGTTCTCCCTCTTCCTCTGATGGCCCCTCACGCTTGCCCCGTCCCTCGCTCATGTAAACCTGCTATCCTCCCTGCAGCCCATGACAGACCTGGACACAAAGATCCAAGAAAAGGCTATGAAGGTGGACATGGACATCTGTCGCCGAATCGATATCACGGCCAAGCTGTGCGATGTCGCACAGCAGCGGAACTCGGAAGACGTGTCCAAGATCTTCCAGGTGACCAGGGCCGGCCCCGCTCACCTGTCTCCACCCCAAACCTCTTAGAACAGCCCTGAGCTCCACCACACCCTGTCAGCTCCTCTTTCCCTCCACATCTTGCTCACCCCGATCCTGAGAGTCCCCCGACTTCCCCTAGGGAAACACAACTTGGGGATTTGTAGTTATAGCTGAGGAGGCAAAGGCCTGGGAGGATAGGCTGAGAAAAGACATGGTAGATCCCCTGCCTCCTGCCCCGCCCCAGGATGTGTTCTTAGGTCTACTCCACACCCATTGCTTCTCATGCAGCCTCTTTCTCTGAGATTCCACATTTTCCCATAGCGGAGCAGCCCTGACAGTTGGGACCAATGGGCAGTTCTGGAGAGGGACAGGGTGTGGTCCTGCTAACAGAGGGTGCGTGTCATTCTCAGAAGTCTTGGGTCATAGTTTGGCTTGTGCTCTGGCCCAGGGCAGTGCAGTGTGTTGTTGCTTTCTGTGTGTGACTCTGGACATAGCTGCAGGAGGTCGGGGCCTACCCCAGGCCTTTCTCCATCTCACGCTTTCTTGCTGGGGACTGATCCATCGGGGGAGCTACGCAGCCCTCATTTGCACAGTTCTTTTCTGCTTGGAGCAGAGCTTGGTGAACCCTCCATGCCTCTGCATGTGAGAGGAAGGTTCTAGAAGCATGCAGCTCTTTTGACCTTTGTCAGGGTTTCTTGGTCTCTCGGGCTGGCTTTGAGATATCTCAGGTGATGATGCCCTCACCTGGCCTATCCTTGTTCCAAATCATGGGGCTGCTTTAATGGTGATGGGTGAGCTGAGCTGACCCAGTCACGGGGCAGGACTTGGTCCTTGTGTCTGTGTTCTCCACCCTGCATGCCTCATGCCTCATGCTTCCTGCTAATGCTGCCTGCTTTGTAGAGGACCTATGCAACTCCCTGTGGTGGTGGCTGGTCCCAGCCATATCCATCCACTCCTTGGGACAGTGGTTCCCTCCCTCCCAGACTTACCCCACTCTTCACCCCCACCAAGCACCCCCGTTACCTTGGTCTCTTCCTTCCCTGTCCAGGTGGTCCCTAAGAAGAAAGATCGTAAGGTGGCTTCTGATGATGACATCTCTGAGCAGGATGGGGAGGTGAATCGGTTCTCAGATGAGGAGGTCGGCTCCATGAACATCACTGATGAGATGAAGCGCATGTTTAACCAGCTGTGAGTACTCAAGTTGCCCAGCCAGGGGACATATCAGTGACTGGGCTGAGACGAGTCATGTGTTCTGGAAGAGTTTGGATTCTGTGTGTGTGTGAGTGTGTGTGTGTGTGAGTGTGTGTGTGTGTGTGTGTGTGTGTGCATGTGTGTGTGTGTGTGTGTGTGTGTGTGTGCGCACGCGTGCGCCCACCAGCGATCAATAGTGTGTGCCATTTCTCAGGCACTATTCACCATGTTTCTTGGAGTCAGGATATCTCATTGGTTTGCTGCTTATTGGTTAGGTTAGGTTGGCTGGCCATCCAGCCCCAGGGGGTTGCCTGTATTCCTCCCCAGTGCTGGGATTACAAGGGCACCACACAAGACCAGGCTGGCCTTGAACTCACAGATCCATCTGCCTCTGCCTCCTGAGTGCTGGAACTAAACGCACGTGCCACCACCACCTGGCTCCATGACTGGCTTTTTAGCGTGTGTGCTGGAGATTGAACTAAAGCTTCACCCTTGCAAGGCAAATGTGCTGCCCACTAAGCCGCACTTCCGGCCCCCAGATTCTTTTTTTTTTAAATGTATTTATTTATTTTAAAATTTTATGTCTGTTTTTGTCGTATGAATGTTTTGCCTGCATGTATATCCGTTTGCCACGTGTGTGTCTGCTTTCTGTGGAAGTCAAAAGAAGGCATCAGATCCTCTGGGACAGGAGTTACAGAAGGCTGTGAGCTACTGTGTGGATGCTGGGAATCAAACCCAGGTCTTCTTCAAGAGCAGCCAACGCTCTTAACTGCTGAGCCATCTCTCCGGTCCCTGTTTTATTGTTGTTGTTGTTGTTTTTTTTTTTTTTAATTTATGTGTATGGATACTTCGCCTGCATGTATGTTTGTGAACCATGTGTGTTCCTGGTGTCTTTGGAAGGCTGAAGAGGGCATTAGATCCCCAAGGACTGGAATTAGAGTTATGAGCCACCACAAGGGTTCAAACTTGGATCCTTTAAAAGAGCAGCCAGTGCTCTTAACCATTGAGCCATCTTTCCAACCACTAGATTTTTTTTTTTTCTTGGCAGGGTTTTTCTGTATAGCCCTGGCTATCCTGGAACTCACTATGTAGACCAGGCAGATCTCACACTCAGAGAAACACCTGCCTCTGCCTCCTGAGTGCAGGGATTAAAGGCGTGCGTTACCGGCTGCCATCCCCACCACAGGCCTGGATTCACTGTAAACAGAGTTTGGGAGGCTCCTCTGCACCATCCATGGCTGGGTATCTAGTGCCTGCTATATTTGGAAGCATACCCATGATCTTTTATATCACCTGCTGCTCCCTCGGTCCTGTGAAACACTCCTACCCAGACAGGTGTAGGGGGTGATGTTTCAACCAGGATTGTCCTTCCTCACCCAAGAGATGAAAAGGCTGCTCTGTCTCCTCCCTCTTTGTATGTAGAGTCTGTCTGATGATGTCATGTGTCCAGGCAAGGCCAGTGGCGTGATGTCACCTTGGTGGGCTGTTCTCAGCCATGCATCACACACACCCATCTTCCAGTCTCTCTTGAAGGGCTGGTGAGCTGACCCACGCATGGCTCATGGCAAGAGTCTTGATAGTCATCAAGTGTCTTCCATGAAATGACACTTGGCAGATGCCAGACCTAAGCTAAGCAGACAGGGTCAGGGTCATTGTTAACCTTTTGAAGGCTCTGAGGAGGCTCAGTCCTATATGACAGAGTTGGGACTCAGACCACAACCTGTCACTCACTAGCACTCCCTCACCAGGAGGTTCTGGCTGAGTGGCAGAGGTTAGCCTGAGTGTAGAGCTGCGTGTACAGCTGCCAGAGGCAGCTAGTTCCAAAGCCCTTGGAAGGTATGTGTGTGTGTGTGTGTGTGTGTGTGTGTGTGTGTGTGTGTGTGTGCTGTCTGTATGTACTGTCTGTGTGTATGCACACGTGCTGTCTGTGTGTGTGTGCTGTCTATGTGTCTCTCTGTGTGTGTATATGCGCGCATGCTTTTGTATGTGTGTGCTGTCTGTGTGTATGTGTATGTGCGTATGCTTCTGTATGTGTGTGTGCTGTGTGTCTGTGTATGTGTGCTCTGTGTGTGTACATGCATGCTGTCTGTATGTGGGTGTGTGTTGTCTGTCTGTGTGTATGTGTGTGTATGTGTGTGTATGCGTGCATGCTTCTGTATGTGTCTCTGTGTGTGTATGTCTGTGTGTGTGCTTGCTGTCTGTGTGCAGGCTCAGCGATGTCACATTGGTAGCTTCGACTTTGTCATTGTAAGAAATTGGCACATGCCACCCTTTAGGACACCTTTCCAAGCCATAGAGAGAACTGGTGTACCAAACCCCATTGGCTATATCACCTGGATGGCGCTGTGGCCTTGGCCTACTTGCTGCTTTGTTCTGAACCCTGATCCATTTTCAACTTGAATACACATGGTACCCCAAGGTGGGGTGGGGTGAGGACACTGGGTGAGTCAAGGGTAGGCCTGGGAGCCCCATACTCTCAGGCACTTGGACTCTTGAAAGCTCAGCTTGGTCAATGCCGGCAGCATCTAACGATCAGGCTACCAGCTCTTTGAGCTCCATATGAGGGAAACACTTCAGAGGCACACAGTAGGGCAGAGCCCACAGAGGCACACAGTAGGGCAGAGCCCACATACGTGGTTAAGGGCTTTGTCTCCTTAGCCACCTTCCTGCTTGGAAGAGATGTCCGTCTTCTGTCTGCTGCCCCACTGTTCCTGTCTGCTGGATCTTTGGCTTTAGTTAGGTGCTCAGGACAAGCAGGGTGGAGTTGGGAGTTCCCACATCTTGGGATAGACCCGAGACGAGGCTCGACATTTGCTATCAATTATGCCAAGGACGCACCTTGTCCCTTGGTTCATCTTTCAGCTTGAATATCCCTCCAGATCTCTTTCTCATTTCCACTGACAAGAGGGCATTCCCCCCACCCCTTTTGGTTTTGTTTTTGAGAGAGGGGCTCGTGTAGCCCAGGCTAGCCTCAAGCTTGCTATGTAGTCTAGAATGACCTTGAACTTCTGACCTTCCTGTCTCCACTCCTTGAATACTAGGACCCATGCCTGGTTTATTCAGTGCTGAGGAATCAAACTCAGCCCCCCCACCCCACCCTTGTTCATAATAGGCAAGCACTCTATCAGCTGAGCTGCATCCCTAGGCTTTTGAAAAGAAATGTGGCTTGGGTCCAGGTTTTCCCAATGTTGCGCTGGGGATTCCTGAGCCTGAATCATTCTTTGATGTGCAGACACCCCCAAATCTCCTTCATTTTGTTGAATAAAAGGGCTCCTCAGAAGAAATCAATTATCTGTGTTTTCATGAAGTCCCCGGGGAATCGTTAATCTGGTCAGAAAGGAGGTGCAGAGCAGAGGTACCCATCCAGTGAGCTGAGTTGGGGGCGCCTTTGGCGAGGGCTCCCTCTTGGGTGTGCAAATAGTGTTCAGTTATGAGCAGTGGAGAAGTGATCCCTCGTGTGGTGGGCACCAGAGCGTTGACAGGGTTCAGTGTCTAATTAGACTTAACTGGCTTTAAAGTTGCCTAAATAAAAAAAAAAAAAAAAAAAAAACCTTTGCTCATCCCCTACCCCTGTTCTGTTCCTCTAGCTGGTGTTTAGCAACTAACTCTGTTTTGTTTAGTTCCCACCTGGTATTTCCATGAGCTGTGGCCCAGGCTGGTGGTCACTCCTACCCCCACTCCCACCCCACCCCACCCCCAGCCAGGTTTAGTGAGGCCTTTGAATGACATACCCGTGTCAGAACGGTTTTGTTTTGATCCAAATCAGTAGCTTGGGCTTCAGACTAAGGCCGAGAGGAGGATTTTCGACATCCTTCCAAAGCCCCTGGGTGAGGGTGGGGGCTCTTTCCATTTCTGCTCTCATCCATCTTCCTGTCTGTTCTGGCTAGCCATCCCTCAGCGGGGCTTTCCTTCAGATCTCAGACGCTAGAAAGGAAGTGCAGTCAGTAGTGGACTATGGGATGTGCTGATGGATGGACCCTGGAGGCTCAGAATTGCCTCCTTCTCCAATAAACCCCTCCAAGCTTATTTCCTGACTCACGGGCGCTACCTAGAGGCTGCTACAAGAATTGCTATTGGGCAAGCGAACAAGCTTGGCCTACCTCTAGGGGGTGCGCTCTAGGAAGCCCCCCCTTTTTTTTTCAATCAGAAATCGTTCTGCGTCGCTGTATTTTGGCCCCCAACTCATACCTTTGTTGAATGAGGTAGAGCAGAGTTATGAAAGAGCCAGGAAAGAATGGCGAATGGGGAGGAATAGTCAATGGGAGAGTCCCCGAGTGGAAGTCCTGTGCCGCTGATGTAAGCTCAGAGCCTGAGGGCTGGAGAGATGGCTCAGCGGTTAAGAGTACTGGCTGTTCTTCCAAAGGACCTGGGTTCAATTCCCAGCACATACATGGCTGGTCACAACTGTCTGTAACTCTAGTTCCAGAGGATCTGATACCTTCACATACAAGATACAAGCAGGCAGAACACTAATATGCCTAAAATAAAAATAAGCTAATCGTAAAAAAAAGGAAGGAAGGAAGGAGGGAGGGAAGGAAGGAAGGAAGGAAGGAAGGAAGGAAGGAAGGAAGGAAGGAA
>JADRCD010222050.1:0-15310 GCA_019843815.1 Montemys delectorum | reverse complement strand
TTTGTTTGTTTGTTTGTTTGTTTGTTTTTTGGAGGGGAAACTGGGAAAGGAGAAATTTGCATGTAAATAAAGAAAATATCTAATTAAAAAAATTAATTTGCAAAGAGAAAAATTAGAGCCAGTATCAGAGGAACTGACATGTAACTTCAGAGGAAGAGATGGAAATGGATTTATAAATAAGAATTATTTGATCTATAAACAAGCTTCATATTTGAAAAATAAAATAAAATAAAATTCAAAAAAATAAAAATAAAATAAAATTTCTCACAAGAAACACTGTAATGTTGATGTCTGTCTTATCTAACACGCATTTCCTAACCACCTCCCCCTTGTTAACTTATTCCTATCACTCACTTTACTTTTTAAGTTCATTTTCATGAATTTGAACCAAAGCAAAAATCCAAATTAATAGCCTCCTACACCATCAACAGCTATAGCAGTCACCTCATTAACCAACCTTCTGCCACCATCCCTTCCCTGGATGATACAGAGTGTGGCTCGGGGTTAGAGGTAAGTCTCCAGTACTTCTGTTCCCACAGCAGTAAGCCTCCACTGCCCCTCACTGTCTGGGATAAACTCACCTCCATCCGTACAAATGAGCACGTGTTGCATTGAGACTTCTTTGCTGAGACCCCAGATTCTCCATGCCCCGTTGCTTCTACAGATTCAAGGCTGGAAGCTAGGTCTCTAACTAACACTGCCTTCTCTAATGCCAGCTTTCACCGCTGCTTCCCTCTGTCCATGTTTCGTTTTTATGTTAGATTAAGATCATGTCTCTTTCTACTAGAGTCCCTCTTTTTTTTTTCATTTTACTTTATTTTTTAAAATTATTTTATGCTCATTTACTTTAGGTTGGGGCAAGTGCCTATGGGAGATTAGAGGTCAGTTTGCAAAAGTTGGCTTTCCATTTCCATCCTATGGGTTCTGGGAATTTAACTTGGGCCATCAGGCTGTTGGAAACTGTGTTTACCACTGAAAGACTTGACTAGTCTTCCTTTTTCCATTATATTATCAGAGTTTAGAGACAACATAGAGAAATAAATCAAACTTACAGCTTTGAATGCATATATACATACATACATACATACATACATACACACACACACAGAGATAGACATGCATCATAAACTTAAACATAAATATATACATATACACATATACAACACTTATGCATTCATATACATAAGTATATGTACACAAATACTATAAATATACATACACATATACTATAAACATGCATATACTATACATATACACATACACATATACTATACATACGCAAACACATTCATATACATAAGTATACATACACATGGGCTATACATATACATACACATATACTATAAATATGCATATACTATACATGTACATATACTATACATACACATATACTCTACCTTTACATATCCATTAGTACATTTTGGTTCTCAGGAAACCCAAGTCCCCTGCATTCTTCCCCCAGCCGTCTGCCCTAGAGGCAACCTGCTGTCTTTCAAGATGTGAGGTAAGCAAGTCCAGTAGGGAAGAAAGCAAGACCAGAGTTCTGGTGGTTAAGCAGTGTCATTGTTTTCAGACACACCACCAGGACTCAGAGGGAGCCTCAGGCAGACCTGCTTTGAAAATCCAACGGCCAGGAAAAGTGGCAACCAATGTAGAAATAATGCATGTGAAAGTCATTGGTAACTGCAGCGTTGTTATTAACATTTTAAGCAGCTGGAGTGGGGGAGGCAGAAGGAAGGACATTAAAATATAAGGAATGCTAACTTTATAATTAGAAGTCGTGACCATAAGGAAAATCACACCATCATTTGGAATATTGGGTTTCCACGCATACTACTAGAACAATGGTGTTCACCTTCACCTCACAGACTTGTACTGAGGGTCAAAGGTCAAACCATTGCCTGAACATCGATTACAGAGTGCATCTCATAGTAGGGTCAGGAGAGTCAGCATCACATAGTAGGGATAGGAGAAATCCAGCTCCTGCCTTATAGCTGACATGCTCTGGCCTTCTTTGTGCCACAGAGCTAGCCGCCTTTACAGCTCATGCAGCCTGAGACAGATGAGCACCCTCAGCCAAGTGTGAGCATCTCATCTCACTCATCCCTTCCAAGCCTCTCCCTGAGAGGCAGCTCTGTAGCAATTTATGGCTTCCCTGATTTAGTGGGATCTCAGGCCGGAGTGGCAGCTTTGGGGCTCAATTATCATTAAACGTAAAGGCACATTCAAGCTGCCTGATATTAAGCGGGCCCTGACTCCTATTCAACATTATTTTCTCTCTCAGAATGGTTCCCTTCCAGCTGCAATCCATATTCATTTTTGGCAGGAGAGACGCAAAAGAAATGAAAACCGTGCAGTTTGTTTCCAAGAATTTCACGTTTGCTATATCCGTAAGGGCGGATCCTGTGACAAAAACATCCACCTGCTCTTTGCTTTACGATTAGCCTGCATTTTCTCGAGCATTTTATAATCCTGTAAAACTGACTGGCAGGTAACAACAGCCCTTCATTGCATAGAAAGCCCCTGAAGACCAGAGTAGCCTAGTGAGCTGCTCAGATTCTTGCCAATAATGAGCAATAATGCTGATTCTGAGCCTATGGCTATGAAACTAAAAATGTCATTCTCCAGTTATATTGGAAGAGAAAGAATAACTGGGATTTTAAAGTAAATGTAACACACTCCTTAAACCATTCCTCCTTCTGACAACCAAAGAAATCCATTATGAGATACAAAAAAACCCCAACATGCTCATGAGAAGGTAAAGTGGTTTTAGAAGTCAATAAAGTAGCACTCTGTATTTGACAAGTAGTAGCAACCAGACCAGGTAGAACTGTATGAAAGCATTCCTAATATTCAAACAGCCACAGGTATGTCAAGAGGTTGAAGCCATTCCCACACTTGTTCCAAACCACATAGCCATCACCACTGAGTCTGAGTCTTAGGTCACAGCAATGAGATGCCACTCATATTTCTTCTGCAATTTATACAAAAAAATATTTAAAAGTCATCCCTGTATAGTTTGTTTCCTTATTGTTATTTTTCTACCAGACATAAACACTTCAGTACAAAATTAAGTGGTGTATCTTTCCTAAAATAATATTTTGTTTTTGTTTTTGTTTTTGTTTTGGCAGTTAAAGTGATAATTAAATAATAGAAAACTTGAAAGAAACACAACAAAGCAAAAAGATTCATCCACAAATGCCATCTGTCATTCACTGATGTCTTTCACTGCATTAACCCTAAAATACATGGCAAACAATTAATTTCTGTGTTAGAAGTTTGAGCTTTGCATTGATTCTAAGTAGTCGCAAATGTTCCCTGAATGCATGCGGCATCCCATTGCTGGAGTAGGGCGGGCCAATGAAAGTACTTCAATGTTGACTAAGAATCAAAAACAATAGCTGAAAAAAAGGAGAAAGAGATTAAGATTGAGCAATAGTTAAGTCAAAATAAGAGGATAAATGACTAGCTCATTCCAGAAGGCAATAACTTTAAAATCAATAAAGGTGCCTGCTTGCTTTGTCTAAGGCTTGAAACTGCTGAGGACGGGACATTGAGACACAATTGCCAGCTGGGACCATTCAGGATAATTAATCATGAAAGAACCCCTTTCACAGAGGAGACACTACAGGTGATGGTGAAAATTAATTCATTATTAAAGTTTATGGTGGGTTTTGTTCACTCCAGGTTTTTCTGTTTGTTTGCTTGGTTGGGTTTGTTTGTTTGTTTTGGTCCGAGTTCATTCACCAACTTTGATTTATCAGTAAGAGGTTATCTTTAACTCCTATGCAATTAAACAAAGCCAGTATAGGCTACTACTGAGAGGGGAGAGAGGAAGAGCTTCAGAAATGCATGAATCTCACATCTGATCTCTCAGCTTGGTAACAATGAAATAAATATGAAGAAAGCTTTGCAAACACTATTAGCTACTAATTTGTTACTTAAATATACACAGTTTGTTGCAATTCTGGATGTAAACGAGACATCATGTATGCCAGGGAGGCACTGTGCTGTTCAGCTACACCCCTAGCCCACTAAATATATGTTTATTCCATTATTCGTTAAAAGTCTGATAGCCATGTCCATCTTCCATTGCATAGAAAGCAGCTTATCTCATTGTAAGAACTTTTATTCACTGTATGAACTTTCTCTAGAAATCAGCAAAAAGTTTATCATCTTTTCTATCATTTCCAAACCATTAGAAATGTGGGTGGGCGTTCATTTGTCATCCAAATATTTGGAGAAGGGTTTACAAGCCTTCTCTCCAGTCACTTCTCCAGATGTAAGTTGAATCATAAATCCAAGCATGATGACAACACTCCAAAATACATGTTACAAACAAATGTTATTATGAAACACGAGAGTCACTCATAGTTACGACTGAACAGGTGGTTTGGACATAGGGTTGCAGTTGATCGTGGGTAAGAAGACAAACTATGAGAGCTAAAATTTACCATGAAGATCTGCCAGTCCACTGCTTTTTTGCTTTATACCAGAGAAACTAAGAAAGAAACTAAGTGTAGGGGAATGCCAGGGCCAATAAGTGGGAGAGGGTGGGGTGGCAGGCATGGGGACGGGGGAGGCAAAAGGAGTTTGTTCTTGTTGTTTTTGTTTGTTTGTTTGTTTTTTGGAGGCGAACCTGGGAAAGGGAAAATTTACATGTAAATAAAGAAAATATCTAATAAAAAAAAAAAAAGAAAGAAAGAAACTAAGAGATTCACCTAAGGTATGTGATTACTGCAAATGTTTTAAAGGTCTAGTGTGTAGCATCCCATAGCAGACTCCATGGGAAATTTTTGTCAACATCAGTAATATTGTAATTGTTCCTAAGAGTCAATGATTCTGTGCATTGTTTAGAGCATACCAACACAATGATTGTAATTGTGTTGATGGATTAGATACAAAAACAATAGCATATCTATTTAGATGGATCAGTAGGTGACAGGTGACTGATAGCACTTTCTGATACAAAACCAGTGAATGTGGAAGCAGAAAACTATGTAATTCATATGATGTAAGCCACAGTTATGTAACAGAGCCACTCATTTATTTGACAATGACTACTCACTATATATCATGCAGTTCTTAAAGAAGCTGTCAGTTATTGAGTTCTAATACCATATTAAGAATATTATTTGAAAAAAGTATTGAACAATTCCTCCATCTTCCGATTTTACATCTGTGTAGCTTGATTTATTAATTTATGTTCACTAAAATAGTGTTTGTCACAGATTGGCCAGAGAAGCAGAGATGACACTCCAGATGTCTTTGATTAAGTCAGACATCAACAGGAACTTGTAAAAATAGCAAACAATACTACTCTTTAAATCTTCATTTTTGTTTTGAAATATCTAGCAATATTAATAAGATATGGTTTTATTATAATTTTTTTAATGAACTAGGGACTTTTTAAATTTATGTTTGGATAAACATCAATGGATAAAACTCACATGAACACAAGCTCATGGGAAGTTTCAATACTGAGATTTGCAAATTTCCTGAGATTAAAGGATTGAAAACTAGTAATATTAGGAATAATCTTCAACAGCAACAATATTTTATTCATGTTGATCAAATTGCAAATAGTATAAATGATAAACAACAAAAAGTCATACTATGAATCCAACAGGCTCTATGCACAGACAAATAAACAGCTCTGAAAATTATATGAGCCCAGTAAATACACATGCGTGTCTGGGCAAAGGTTTGCTGGTTGTACAGAACTTTGATACACAAACTATCAAAGCACCAGTAAGTGTTATTGAGAAGCAGAACTTGAAGGTGTCTCTAGTCACATGCCGTAATAGGAATGGTGAAAGCATTATTTATGCCTTTATATAGTTATATGTAAAGCATCATGTAGGTTCTAAGGATGGTAAATGTTGACAGGAGGTAGTGGGAAACGATCAAATGAGTGATACAAGTAACGCCTGTTTTTGAAAAATAGCTTTAGTAGCTAATGTTACAAGAGGCAAAATAAACATCCGAAAACCAGGAGAATATGAAGAGAGGGACTTAGGGATACATTCCATTCACAAAAACTATCACCTATTAAGTTTAAGAAGGTAGTAGGAATTTCAATGGAGATTCCATGAATCTGCTGGGGTCTTTAACCATCAGTTTTCTGCCAATCAAAAGTTAATCAGATGTGTAGGAGGAAGACCAAGATGGGTAGGACAGATGAATAGAAACAGCCCTCCCTGCTCAGCAGCTGAGTACCCCTGGGCCAGTCTGAGGGCTTCAGAAATGACAGAAACGGCTCTCATGAGAACCCACTTTATATAAAGCTCAGGAGACACTGAAAGTGAGAAGCCCTTGCAGTACTGAAAGTCTCCTCTCATTAGGCAAGATGAATGATGTTGGACAACTGCAACCAACCCACATAAAATACCCAATACTATCTAATAAATGAGAAGCTAACCAAGCATATCTATGCTCCCTGCTAAACTCATGTGGTATTAATCTTAAAAGAATAAATAACTTTTCATAATTAATCAGACTATACTAAAATAATCAGTCTTTTTTTAAAAAGATCACAAGGGCAAGGAGCTTAAGCAAATTCCTTTGTATTTCCAATGACGAAACAGCAGGGCGAGAGATCAACTCAAGACAGAGCTGATTCCTCTGCCTTCAGCCAATGGTCTTCGACAATAAACTTCAGGGGCATGATAACGGCAGGAAATGAGGCAGGGGTTTTGGGTTCCAATGAGCCATGGAAGGACTCAGCACAGCGTCAAAGGAAGTGATATGAAGAGACAAACCCTCAAGTATGTACTTCCTAGCATAAATACTTTGAGGGTAACTTTAATGTTTTATAAACACAGTAAAAAAAAAAAAAAAAAAAAGAATGCATCAAAAAAAAAAAATCTTCCTCAAGACCAGCATGTTCTTTCTATCTGTGCAGTTTGAGGTGCACAGGCCTGAAATGTCTGACTCGGTGAACATGGACCACAGTTGTTATTATAGGTTGATGCCCATACATCCATCTCTATTTACCTCAGATTCCTGCACAGACTGCCAACTGGCTTGGAAGGATGCATACAGCTTTTCCCCGTGACTAATCATCATATTTACCACTGTAAGCCCAAGGGGCGAGATTATCGAGACGGCAGTTATTTACAACACTGTAAACATGATAACACGGACAGGCTTCTTCAGAAGGAAAAGAGCACAAGAGAAGACAATTACCATGTGGGTTTCTCAGAGTCCTCTCTGTTAACCAACTTGCTGAGATTTCCGTGTTTCTGCTGTAAAGCTTCCCTGCTTCGAGGAGCTCATCAGGATCACAGAAGTGCTCTCTCAGCCCAGATACAAAGGAACTTTGACACTCTTGGCACTAAGGAGAGGTTCTGGAAGCATTGTGTTTATAGAAAAGGGCTGCCCTTGACCTACTGGCTTTTCTCACCCTATCTCCACCGCACAGCTCCATTTCCATGCACATTCCTACTGTGTGCCAGTTTCTGTGCAAGGCATTCTGGACAACACCAAATGAAGCTCATACCGAATTGCAGTACTTAAAGGCAGTGAGAAGCGCCCACCTAAGAGGTGCACATGCCATATAGCCTTTGGTCTGCGGTTTTGCCCACCATGACACTATAAATACAAAACTAAGACTGTATTTATATTATATAAATATAAATACTGCCGCTATAACCCAAAGAAGAAGGATACACAGTCTCTGCACTTGTGTTTTATAGACTCTATAAAGCTCTTCCAGAATCATCCATAGGTGAGCCCCTTTTATGTCAAAAGAATAAACAAATGATTTGGATCTGGGGTCCTGGCACAAGGCCTTTCTTCTCTCATTCAAAATAATTACTAATCTCTAAGCATCCATTTTCCTCTTCTGTAAAGAAGAGATAGGCAAAGCAGAAACTGTGACATCTAAATTAACTTTCACTCCTAAAATGTCTAATGATCAAGTAATAAACGTAATAAGGACAATGAATAAAAGTCACCATCAAAGGGATGTTCCCCAGGCTAGAAATCCTCAGTGATACAACCGCTCATTCAAAGAGGTGAAAAGATGTAACCTACTATTCTGCCAGCTAAAGGACAAGATTTTAATGGAGATGTGCCTTTTTCCCAGAGGAAGAAGTAAGGTCTAATGAAGGGGAGAACTGAGGGATGTCAGCCACTAGAGGAAATGCAGAGGGCACAGCACACTAGGATCTGCAGTTACTGTCACAGCGAAAAAGTAAGGAAGTCCAGAGCACGGCCTTTGTAACAAGGTCCTTGAGGAAGCCACGATGCCTCTCAGTGCTCTTATTTATTCTGTCACCACCATCTGTCCAGCCGTGTGATCTCGGGCTTTGTCCTCGAGGTGTAGAGGGCTCGAGTGCTTGTCATTGGGAGCAGAAGAGAAAGAAAGGACTGCAGAAGTTGGCATTCCTCTGTAGATGATTGTGGGGATAAAGTAGGTGGGAGGGACAGAACAGTGGAGGGGCATTGGCTAAAGCTGAGAGGGCCTACCGGCCTACCATACACATCAGTCACACAAACAGGGATGGGCAGAGCGCTAATATTGAAGTGCATGTTCTACTCTGTTAGAACGCAGCTAGTTCTTCACCTCGTATTAAGGGTGTTGCTCTGTAGTTTTAACTCTTTCTTGTAAAGCTTGAAAAGTCTGTTGTGAAACGAATCTTTTTATGTTGTCGCTCAGTTTGCCTTCAAAGTGCCTGTGGTCCTGACCCAGCCTCACTGAAATTAAAGGACCCCACCACCACCTCCAGGTCTTAAATGTATACTTAAATGAGAGTATTTAAGAAAATATTTTTATTATTTGGCAGTTTTATACATCTACATAATAAATTTTAGCCATCTTAACCTCCAATCTGCCTTTTATTCCTCTCCTCATTTCTTCTCATCGAGCCCCATCTGAATTCCTTGTCTTTGTTTCATATATGGCCCATTACCCAGGCACGGTTGGGAGGTTTCTTAGTGTAACAAGGGATACTTTTCTGTGACTACAGCACTGAAGAAAATGACAGGTCTTCTCCTTCTTCCTCCCCCTCCTCCTGTCCCTTCTCCCCCAACAACCAGTAATTGTCAATAATTGCTCTGGAAGGTTGGGGCCTCATGAATTCCTTGCTCATCCATAATGACATATTCAGAGGCCCCAACCTGAATGGGTCTTCTGTAATAAGCACAGATGCAATGAACCCATGAGTGCAATCACTATATTGTGTCCAGAAGCTACCTTGGCTGCAGATTTTCCCTTTTAAATTGTTTTCATACCCTCTTCCATGATGTATCCTGACCCTTAACATGAATGATATATCTGTCCCATTTGAGGAAGCCTTCTGTCACCTATTCTTGGCACTTTTGCTAGTTATGGGATAAAACAGTATTTAAGTTACCCTTGTAATTGCATCAGTGATAAAAATAGGAATGCCTAAATCAATAGTTTTATAAGTTTAACACATAATGCATTATGTAAACTCAGATGTTTTGGATACAATAGGAGATACTATTATCACCTCCAGATGAATGATAAAGGGAACAAATGGTCTCCCTCCATAAAGTCCTGTGACCATCGTTCAACAGTTCACACAATCTCCTTGTCCCACCTAAGATGGAGGCAGGATAAAGGTTTTCATAATTATTTTATAGGTGAAGAGTCTAATGCCTAGATATGTAGACAGTGAGTTTACAATACTTGAAGCCTAAGGTTCAACATTTACTTAAACATGGGACATATTTAAAAACAGATAGGATGTGTTAGGGAGATGGCTCAGAAGGTAAGAGCAGGAGTTGTTCTTGTAGACGACCTAATCTCTGCACCTTTAAACACCTACATCAGGCAGGTCACAACTGCCTATAACTCCAGCTCTGGGAGATAGGATGCCTCTGGCTTTCAGAGATGCTGGCACTCATGTGTACATGAATACACACCGATGTCCACCTATCCACATAATTAGAAATAAAATTAATGCCCAAAAGAAAATATAGTAGGTTGAAAGCAAATATGATCAGAGAGACTCAACATGCATAGTGACACCAATCATAATGTACAATCATATACAAAAGCAAGGAGAAACCACAAGTAAGCTGAGGGTGACACTCAATCACTGAAGCTAGAGATATAGGTTAGCGGTAGATCAGCAATCATAGACTCCAGGTTGGATCCTCAGCACCACAAAGAAAGACATAAAGCAAAAGAAATAAAGCCAACCAAAAGCAAACAAATAAGTCTCAAGCATTGAACCTACTGCCTGTTCAGTCAGTTTATACTCTGTGTGTATGTCACAAAACCATTGAGAGCAGCTAGACATGAACACAATTAGGGGCTGAACCATGTTAATTTCACTGGTTACAACTAAATAAAGAGGTATGTTAGAGAGCTTAGTGGCAAAGGGCTTAGTACTAAGCCTGATGACGTGAGTTAGATCCCCAGAAACCACATCACGGTGGAAGGAGAGAACTGATTTCTATGGTTTATCTTCTGACCTAGACATGCACATACAAGCACACACACACACACACAGAGAGAGAGAGAGAGAGAGAGAGAGAGAGAGAGAGAGAGAGAGAGAGGGGGGGGAGGTGGAGACAGAGAAGAGAGAGAGAGAGAGTAATCAATTAATTGATTGACTAATTTTAAAACTGAGATCCACAAATATTTATACCCCATAGGGTCCTAAGCTCAGATCATCAGGTTCATTCAGGATGACACATTCTAGGCAAAGTTAAAGCAGAGAGCCTAGACCTTTAACAAACCTCCCATTGTGGAGGATAAATATGAGAGTGAAAACCCTTCTGAGAACCCATTAAATCCAGTATACCAGAAGAATTTCTGATGGTTCAATGAAAGCATCAATCAATTCTCCCACCTCTCTTGTGCTGAGTGCTCACAATTCTCTGTTGGGGCAACCCGTGGCCCAACTCACATCACAACAAGGTGAAGACTACCATGATAATATGTGATAGCATGAACCAAATGTGGACTTCCTAGAGAGCACCAAAGAACTTTTAGGGGGTATAGTATCCCCAAAGATTACAGTTGAAAGGAATCTGAGCCATCTTTTAATAGATTTGGACAGAGACTGAAATCTGTGTCCTTGTTACATTGTGAATTAGAGTTAAACCAGGCAACACCTTTGGTTTCTTGGTATGTGGTCCACAGTGTACCATATCTGTCTCCAGGTCACATGTATGAGACTAAATTAAAGTACATTTAACTATAGATGAGTTAAAAAACAAACAAAATACCCTTGTGCTGGCATCCTAGTCAGCAGTAAGTAAAAAATAAGTAAGTCCTATTTAGAAATGGCATCTTCACAAAAATAATACAATTTATCCTGGCAGGGCCAATTCCAATTTGTTCAATTCTTTTTTTTTTTTATTTTGAAATACTTTTAAAGGGCCGTATCGGATGTAGACATCCAAGTGCACAGAGGGAGAAGACTCTACAACAATAAAAGCACACAAGGGGAGAGAAAATGCCAGAAGCTGGGACTGAGCGGTGGATTCTACATTTTCCCTCATTGCCTTCAGGAGGAAGGAACCAACCCTACCGAATGCCTGACAAACAACACCATGACTTGAGGCTTCAAAGTTCTGAGACAACACATTTCTGCTGTTTAAGCCCCTAAATCTGCAGTGTTTTCTTACAAGTGTATGAGAAAACTGAGACAGTGTCTGTAGCACTGACACAGCTTTTTCTCCTGTCTTACATACAGCTCTTCCATCGACAACCTGGATCTGCTCCTCACTGCACAGTGTCAAGCCCTTTGGAGACCTAAATTCACACCACAGAGATTGTTTGACTTCTCATAGTATGACATGTCCATAAGACCACCTTACTACGGGTGGCATTCAAACGGGCCTAACTCATTCACCTTGCAAACTATCAGCTTCTCCAAGACCCATTTCCTGCCCTCCACAGTGCAAGCTGGCGGAGCTTAGTTCTATAGTTGAACCTGAGCCCAGAATTAATAATAACTGGTGAGCTTCAGGGTTGAGCTCCCTTGCCCTTCTTTGTCTCCCCTTGCAGATGGTTTACCCCCAGAGGAACTGTGGAGGTTGGGTCTAGCGAAGTCTAGGGAACACACTGTCACACTCTGACAGATCCAGCCCAGGTCATTGAACAAGGAGAGAATTCCCTTCACTTTGAACCCTACTTTCCAGTGTTTCACTATGAATATTATCTTCTAATCATGTTACTACATAGTTTGATATGTTACCATTTTCTTTTAACACAAACAGATAAGTGACTCTAAGAAATAAGAAACTCTATAAAAAAAAAATAGATGTTTAAAAATTACTTATCTGCACCTAAGCGGAACGCATTAGCACCAAAGGATGTGCTGTGGTTTCATTTATCTTATTTGTCAGGACAACCTTCCCACCCAAAGCCTAGTGGGCAGTGAGAAAGTCACTTTAGGGGTATGATCACCCCAGAGAGGCTCCCCTGATGTGCCGTCCCCGACCAGAAGCTCTGAGTCAGCAATACTAGCCTATAACTCTAGAGCCCTCTGAATGGAGAGGCAATACTGGGGTTGTTTCCAAATTAAGTCTTCGTACCGTATTCCTGCCCTACACAGAATAGGTCCACGAAGCCAAGCTGAATTCACTGTCTAGACACATTCTGTACCCATTCCATCATGAGCAAAAGACTGGGAGAACTGTGATATGTTGCCAAGTACCTAGTACCTAGCTTTGCGATTATCCAGGATGCTATAATGATTCCAAATGACATAACTAACAACTCATAACAAATAACTACTTACTTTGAACACTTAACAGGCCAGGCTAAGGATTTCATATACTTTTGCTACTCATGTTTTTGAAAAAAAAGTCTGTGAGGTTATATCCCCATTTTAAAGATAATAAAATGGAGAGGTGGGAGCGAGGCAATTATTCAAATTCACATTGTAAACACATTATGCTATGTGACGCTCATCTGGCTTCAGTGACCATTCTATTACCTATTATTGATACCTGCTTCCCTAAAATGGTAGCCACCCCCACCATCGCATCTCCCATGTTCCACTGTGGCCTGTTCTAGTGTGATGCTATTACCTTCTCAGCCTTCCAACTGTGTCCCCTGACAGTTGAATGAGTCCTCGTGCCCTAACTATGAAACATCCTCACTAGCCACTCAGTTTTCCAGCTCTTGACAATTTCTGCCTTCTAGTAGTTAATGTCTCTTAAGTCTCGTTTCTGCTGCTCCCTATCTATATGTGTGCCAAACTCAAGCTGGGCTCACTGCCCTGGTGACTACTGTTCTTTTGTCTTCTTTGTTTCTTTCCTTCATCCTTCCTTCCTTCATTCACTTTTTTTCTTTGTTCTTCTTGTCAACCTAATACAAGTTAGAGTTAAATGTGACAAAGAGCCTCAACTGAGTAAGTGCCTCCATTATATCGGCCTATAAACAAGTCTGTAGGGACATTTCTTGATTGCTAGTTAACAGCAAAGGGCCAGTCTACCAGGGGCAGTACCACTCATTGACAAGTGTTCCTGAGTGATATAGATATATATATATAGTAAGCTAAGCAAGCCATAGCAAGCAAGCCAGTAAGCAACATTTTTCCACGGCTTCTGTTTTAGTTCCTGCCTCCAGGTTCCTGCCTGGAATCCCTTTCCTGACTTCCCTTCACAACGGATTATAAGCTATGAGCTGACATAAACCCTTTCCTCTCCAAGTTGCTATATCATGCTATTTTATCACAACAATAGAAAATAAACTAAAACATTCTCGATGTCCCCTTACACTGAATAAGGCTTTGATCCATAAGTTTCTATATGATGAACCAAAAGCAGGGTCAGTGCTATGATGTCATGCTGAATCGAGGGACTCCCGAGAGGCAGCACAGGCCCACCTTATCTTGCACAAGACTCATTATAGCCTTTGAAGGCACTCACAGGGGACCATGGAGGACTTGGAATTTACTCTAAATCAGGGATTATCGCATTATACAGTTCTTCAGCATCTCGTGAGCACGTTCTAAAGCATAGAGTGTTAACCCTACCCAGAATTCCTTACTTGGAAGTCAGAGTTGGGGCCTGGGCATTTTCATCCTTACCAATGTTTCATCCTTACCTGCTCTAAGTACAAAACAATTTCGAAACCCATTGATCTACAGGAAAGGTTTCAAGTTTGAAAGAAGTGCACAGGTAAGTAGCCACGCCCCAGTGGAGTGCAGAAAGGGACTACTGAGAGGAAGGGTCAGGGTTCTGTGGCTAGGAGAAACTGGGGAAGGCTGGAGTGCGATGTGCTCAGGGTGAGGTGAGAGAGGATTAACAGAGCATTTGGACTCAACTCGGAAGATAAGTAGCTTAGATTCATCCCCAAATCAGAGAGTGAGCAGGATTCACCTTCTCATACCAGGAGGTGTCAGATCAATACCACCACACACAGATCACAGTGAAAGGTCAAACATTCTCGATGTTTTAAAGCATCTCTGTCACCCTGGCTGCCTTCTGAGGCTTCTCTGGACACGTGAGAGGAGCAGACGTGTGGAGCTTTAGACATTCCAGCTTGAGTCATGACCTTTCAGTGAGACTGGGCACAGAGAGTTATTGTCCTGAGCAAGTGGTTCTTACCCACTCTCTTTGCAACCAGGTATGCACAAGCTAGTAAATGTAACACTTAAAAGGAAAAAACAAGCAAATAAAGAAAAAGAACCACAAAAAAACAAAAAACAACAAGCGAACAAAAGCCCAACTTTTCTGGCAAAAATAAAATAAAACTAAAAGAAAAAATGATGAGAGATGGTTTTTCTCCTTACTAGAAAAATAAATAAATAAATAAAACTTTCACAATATGTCTCATTCCCTCAATGATAAGAAACCAGTTTTTTTAGTTTGTTAGTTTTTTGTTTTTTGGGTTTTTTTTTTTTTTAAAGGCAGAAGCCTATATACCAGGGACAAGGAAGAGATCTTGTTATATTCTTAGCAATATCTGGAAGTATTGCTACTCTGAAGCTATCTTAAAACAAAGATTTAGAGAAAGTGGGGAGGCCCTGAAAAGGCTGGTCATGGGTAGGTGCACGGATGCTGAGGGATGACAGCTGCCAAAAGAGATGGGGCAAAGAGGATGAAGAACAATGCCCAGGTTAAAAGAGCTGCAGCAACTGAGACCCTCATGGACTGAGACAGGAAAGCAGGCAGTGCCCTTTGCTTGGAATATTGCAATAGGAAGAAGGAGGAGGAAAAGGAGGAGGAGGAGGAGGAGGAGGAGGAGGAGGAGGAGGAGGAAGAGAAAGAGGAAGATAAAAAGAGAAAGAGGAGGAGGAAGGGGAAGGAGGAGAAGAAGGAGGAAGGGGAAGGAGGAGGAGGGGGAGACAGGGAGGGAGAGGGAGAGGGAGGA
>JADRCD010222047.1:8950-29754 GCA_019843815.1 Montemys delectorum | reverse complement strand
CCCAGTTTCATCTGTACTGTAGATTGGCCAAGGGAAGACAGTCTATTAATCCATTTCTTTCATTGTTAATGAGCCACACTGGGTGGGAGAGTGTGCCCCCTTTCTAGCCATCACACCACAAACGATCAAGTGGAAGCCACCACATGTGGCTCATCTGACTTAAACGCCATAGTATATTTTGTGATTTTCATCACATGGAGCCATTGTTCCGGATTAGAGGCAAACCTCTAAAAAACCCAGCAAGTTCTGCACTCCAAAGCCAGAGGAAAGCCTGTGCTAACTCCTGCAATGGAGTAGGTGCTCCTGTGGTAGCAAAGTGAATATAGTAACTGCTATACAATTATGACAGACTAAACTTGAGCAACTTAGCACCCCTGTAGACATCTTTGATCCCAACCCTGGGGCAGGGAGGAATCAGGAACATCCTGGGCTCTACTGGCCAGCCAGTGGTGAGCCCATTCAGCCAGAGACCCTATCTCAAGAGTAAGGAGAAGTATAATGCAGGACAACACTTGGGATCAGGCTTTCACATGCATGGGAACACACACACACACACATACACACACACACACACACACACCACAAATATATGCACACACACAAACACATATACACAAACAGATACATACAAAATATATATGTACATATTCTCATACACACAAATAGACACACAGACACATAGACACACATGCACATTCACACACAGACACACAAAGAGACACATCCACACACAAAAACACACATACACAGACATACACACACAAAGTAAATGGAACAACAAAGGACTAAATAGATAAAAAGGATAGGATCAACATACCAATCTGAGAGCTGGGCTGGTAAATTCTGCTTCGTGTTGCAAATTCTCAGCACAAACCTTACATAGTAACAGCAGTACCTGAGTCCCTTCCATGAATAAGATGCAATTTCTGATCCTAACATTAGTATCATAGAAAGTCTCAACCCTTGTATGAATACTAAGTCAAATTAAACATATTGTTGAGCAATGCCTGCAATGTACTTTGTTAGATGAAACAGAAAGAAAGTCATTAAACCCACTAGTTAAGGAAGCTGTGATCCAAGTTCTTCAAAGACTTAAAAGTCATTAGCATAGAAAGATGTAAATGTGAGACAGTGTCCTGGATGTCTAGGGTATGGAATTATAGAAAAATGTGGATCTGTGTGTCCATAGATTTTTTTAAAGTACCTGAAATATAACATAAAAAATTATAGGACACTCATCTTGGGTATCTGGAACTCTTATGGGGAGGACCTGAAGCACTGTGAGACGGTGGGTGGTCTCCTGGCTTTGAGAGGGCAGGGAGAACCTGAATATCAAGGCTTACTGCAGGCCTGAGCAGGAGCAGAGCAGGAAGGGGCCAGAGATAACAGCATCTTCCTACTTTGATCTCTGTGCACTGAGAGCCAGCCCATTAAGATCCACAGCTCAGCATGGCCTGGCAAGTCTCCCTCATGGAGGACACGAGTCTTACTTCCAGGAGATCGTGGACTCCTCCAGGTCACATAGCCACTATCTCCAGCACCTGCCCTGTCACCTACTTAGGCAACAAAGGGCAATTCCCCTGGCCAGTCCATGTGCTTCCTTCATCCCCGCACTGGCACAGCAGCACGATAAACTGATCGGTGGTTGTGTGTGACTTCTCTGAGACCACCAGGAGCTATGAAAGTGTTCAAAGGCAAAGACATGGCTTAAGAGTACTGCGTAAGTAAGTCGAGTCACTCCACAAATACATGTTCATTTAAGATAATGGTTCAACCACTCAAGAGTTTGTAGAAAATATGAGATTAAATAAATAAGTAGAAGCCTTGAGTATCAGAAGAGGCTGCTACAGGAGAAAGGATTTATGCGCACTGACATACCAACATGGTTTAAAAGAAACTGCTGTGTCTGCAAGCTGGTACCAGCATCAGTGCATGCCTTCCAATCTAAAGAATGCTGGCCACATGCCTTCATCAGTAACACCAAACCCTGTCCTAAATTAAACAGTGTGAGCATCCCATTGGATAGCTAGACCTGTAAATTTTCAGAGTTTGGAGTGGAGAATTCGCCTTAACTCCTTTAAACTCTAGAGATGGGCGCTCAGGACTTAGCATGCAGGACCTAGCTCTAGGAAGCCACATGTGTGTTCACCCTTGCCCACTGTTGGATCTTAGAGTCAATCTTGATGCCTCAGGCTCCTGTGGATCTCTGTGTCTGTCTGTCTGTCTGTCTGTCTGTATGTATGTATGTATGTATGTATGTATGTTTCCCTCCCTCCCTCCCTCCCCTTTAAAAACTATTTAGGTGCAAAATTGCCAATCTTGCAGTGAGCTCTCTCTAATGTTAAACTCAAGAAGGTCAATGAAAGAGATGGGACACAGCTGAGCAAGAGGTGAGCTATTGATGAGGAGCCAACGGCTTCCCTAAAGCAGCCATGTAGTTCCAATCCTTCCCTCAACTGTTTCAAGACAGGTTTTTGTTTAACCTACTGGACAGAATGCTTCCATGTATGTACGTGAAGAGCTGAGAGGAGAGCCATAGGCATGTGCTATTGCATCAGATTCACAGCCATCACCTGATAAATGGAAGTTTTGTATCTAAAAACTTCAAAATCCTCAAGTCTTTCCCTTATTGAGGTGGTAGCATGAAGAGCAGATACTTTCCCTGGGATACTTTAAGATATCAAAGGTCTCCACTTCAAGAAGATAATAATCAATAATACAAGATGTTAGTAACAGCTCAAAGGCAGAAAGTCAAAGACTCCTCAAAAGGCAACATGTTGATTGAAATGAAGTGAACAGAGAATACATGCCAACACCTTCAGAGAAAAAATGGCGGGAAGGACTGTAAGGAGGAGCTGACCAATGGCGGCTCCACAGGGACAGTGCTCGCTGGTGTGGAGTGTCTCCCTGGGTGCTTGTGTTTGATCTTGTATCCCGGCTGGTGGTACTATTTTTGGAAATCAATGGATATTTTGGTCATGGCCTATCTGGCAGATGGAAAGCAATAGACAGCCTTACTCCTCAATCCAGATACACAAGTCACTGTGTCACCAATAGCACGAAATGAGTCCCAGCCTTCATGTCTCACTCACCATGAAGCTGTGCCCTGAAACAAACCTTCCTTGCCTAAACCCATCGTGAAAAGAAAGGGATAGACAGAACAGATGTGGCATCGAGAGGGCGAGGTGGCTGGTCACGCTACACCCACAGTCAAGAAGCAGTGAGACATGAATGCTGGTACTCAACTTACTCTCTCCTTCTTATTCCTTCTAAGACTGCATCCCACAGGATGGCACTACCCACATTCAAGATGGGTATGCGCTCCTCCATCAACAGCCTGTGGAAACACTCATACACAGACATACCCAGAGGTGTGTCTCCTAGGGACTCTAAATCTTGACAATCAATTTGGCTCACAGCAAATCCATTTCCCTCCACGATTGCCAGGTCTTTAGTCTCAGAGATGATAAAAATGAGCTAATTAATATTGTTGGGTGTTGCAGGATTTTCTCTGTCTACTCACATTAGGGCAGTGGCAGGCCGGTGATTTGACAGGGAAAGGGAGGCAGAGCTAGGAGTTTGGGGGGCAGATAGAGTGTTCACAGGAGGGAGAAGAATGAGAATTAAGGAGGACATGGTGTTATCTAAAGGTTAGAATAATTGGGTTAAAGTTTTATCATTATCAACTGGCTCTGAATTATTGTATTGGTATCTTGTGAAATGTGATATTATTACTACATAAATCTAATTGGTTAACTATAAGCTTAAGAGTCTTAATTCTACCGGGTAATTAGGTGTTGAGATGGCTAACCAGGGGTGTGGAAGCCAGAGGACCACGCCATCCCACCCCCCATCCTAGAGATGACTCAGTGGGAGCCCTGTGGGCTTGCAGGACCGGAGTGTTGGTGGCCCAAGAGACCATGTGAGTGAGATCATCTGGTGCAGGGACTGGCCCCAGAGAGTTGGCGGCAGCAGCAGGAGTGAGGGAGCATGTCCTGGCTTCGCTGAGAGTTGGTGGGTTCTTTTTATATGTATTTCCCACAACAGTTGGGTTTCAAAAAAGAAGGAAAAATCTAGAAGGCAGTGACTTGGGTCTAGAAAACTCAAGGGCAACAGAGGTAGAACACATGGCATTCTCTGGCCTGGAATAGAAGGGGGTGAGAAATACAGGGTCAGGGGTATGAGAAGCATGGAGAATCATTATAATAAGACTCCCTGTAAACATCCAAAAGCCAAGTTTAGTCATGTTTCGGGCAGATTGGCTGTCACTGAGCTCATTTAGAACCATAAAGGACTGACAGAGTTATCTGTGTAATTTATATACAGTGAAACTTAAAACTCAGAATGGTTTCAAAGATCTCTGCAGCTAGATCCTATATCCTGGGATGCTCATGCCATGTGAGCTCCTCTTCTTCATCCCTATCCCTCTGTTACAACCGATCATTACTCACACCCACACTGCAGTCAAACATAAGGGATACATAAGGACTCAAATGAGTCTAAGATGTAGATAGGAGACACCAGGGCTTTCCCCTCCATGTCCCTTTTGTGCCTTCCTCTGCATGCAAGACCTACACAGTGAGAGGGACTAACTCCAAACTCTAGGGTGAAGACACTAAGTTCAAGGAAACTATGGTTGACTACATCGTTCCTGCAAGTGAATGGTGTTGAACTTGGACCTAAGTCAACCTATAAACAGAATTCTCTTAAAAGCATGGCTTAGATATAGAAATGAGACGGCAGATGTTTAGACCAAAGAAGTGTGTGACACTTGCTTTGTATTGGTTGCCAAGGTGTAGGGTGTGGTACAGTGTGATCACCATCTGATACGGCTGTGGGTGCAGTGTGACTGTCATCTGACATGGCTGTGGATGTGCTGTGACCACCATCTGACACTCCAGTTGTCACAAGTGGATCTTCTCTTGCTTGAGCTTTTTCCTCCATGGTGGATGGTGTTCCCAAATCATGAGCCAAAATCAACCACTCTGTTCTGAAGTTATTTTTTGTCAGGTATTTATCATAGCAATAAGAAAAGTAGCACCTGCACTGGAGATGCCCCACTAATGTGTGAGCATTCCCGGAAGGGACAGACTCTCTCTCTCACTCTGTGCTTGTCAAACTTGGAGCCACAGATGCCTTCTGCCTCCCAATTCATAATGATTTACTTAGACTCTTTAAGAAAAAAACAAGGTAAGAATATCGAAAAGCATCTTCCTGAGTCTAACTAGATCTAACAGCAAGAGCGATAGCATCTCATCTAGACCCCCCCAGAGATACCCACCTCTGATATCAGCATCATTATTAAGCAATCACTTGACTGGGGTGGCAAAAATAGAGAGCTCCCTGGGGCTGAGTGGACAGCCGGTGCTCCAGGCCAAGGATAGACCCTGACTCAAAAGAAGTAGATGGCATTCTTGAGGATGATCCCCCAGGTGGTCCTATAACCTCAAAATGCAGGCACATATGCATGCACTCATACACGTATACATGCACTCCTGCACCTGCAATATGTTGTATCATAAGTAATCCCAGTGGAGCCAAATGTATGGTGTAGAATAGCATCTTGCCATAATAAGGCAAGAGGACTGAGGTCAGGAACACTTCAAATGTTCACACTGTGGCCAAACATAGATGAGGCTTTCCTATGTCAGCACTGCCCTTCTCTAAAGATACTAGAAAAGCCTTTGATATGCTTTGACAGCCACAAGTTAGCACTTGAGTACTAGAGCTAGTGTTTCTTAAACACATCTATTAAGCCTTTCTGTTTAGGTCTTTTGGACTGAACAATTCCGATGATCACAGAAAGCGTGTACACACCATGGATTCTTACAGAAACCAATAGAGGCAGGTTATGTATAAGTTTAGTACTGGACAGGCCCAATAGCTACAGTAAAGAACTCGCCAGTCAATGTAATTTTACATTAGGGGAAGATGAGACACTTTGGCTTTCAAAGGCAAAGAATTGCAAGGTGACACCCATTGACTGTGCTGACACTCATGAATCCAATGATATTCACTGGATGTCACTCAGTTAATTTCTCAAGAGGACAAGAACCAGTCAGTTATCTTGAAAACAGGGGGAAGGAAAAGATAGAAGAGGTCTGGAGAGATGGCTTAGCAGTTAAGAGCACTGGTTGCTCTTCCAGAACAACCTGAGTCAATTCCCAGCAACCACATGGAGCTTACAACCATCTGCAACTCCAGTTTCAGGGGATCCAATGCCTTCTTCTGGCTTCTGTGAATACGGGATGCATGTGGTTCACAGGCATATATATAATCAGGCAAAACACTCATATACAAATAAGAACAATAAAATCTAAAAATAGAGGCTACAAAGATTTAATAACCCTACATTTTCTCTATGAACATATAAGCTTGTACTTGAATTTTTGATTGGCAAATATCTTCTCATAAGATGATTATAGGTAATAAACCAAAACAGGATGCTATAATTAGATTATTTCTACCTTGAAACCCTAATGAATAAATGGCTGCTACTACTGAGCATCAGAGAATGTCAGCATCATGAGGAAACTAGTAACATCCCCCTTGACGAAGAGTCACAGTGCCTCTTAAAATCCTACAAAGATATCAAGCATGTTCGGTCAAGTCTCTGAGGCCAGTAGCTATGTTTCAGAAGACACATAAGAACATACCAGGCACTATGAGTGTACAATCCTTCAAAGTCACTTCATGGGGAATAGAACCACCCACATCTACAAACAAGTGACACGGAAGGAAAGGAGACAAGCTCACGGACTAGAAGAACCTTGAAGGACATACCAAGATATTGCGAATGCCAAAGCTAATTATAGTGTTTATGAACCCATGATCGGATGATACAAACATGATGAAAAACCATGTTCAGATGATACTTCTAGAAAGAGCATAGGTGGCAAGTAGGTGGAACACATGGAGAAGTTGCTGGAATTATTTGTCAAGTATTTTCTGACCTAGGTGATGTTTAAAGAATGCTCATCTTGGAGTATATCACAGATGTATACAGCTGCCCCCCTAGTTCCTATGATTTTCATTTTAGTTTGCAAAACATAAGAAAAAGGGGTATAAATTTGTTTGAAAAAAAAAAGGGAAGAGAAAAGAAAAGGGATGGAGAAGAGAGGGGAGGACATTTGCACACTCGCAAATCACCAGTCAGTTACTGCAATTAGACCGGTTCTCTGTGTGTGCTCATTTACATGTGCAGATGCATGCACATACGCCTGCACACGTCCCAGCCAGACATCAACATAGGCTGTCTTCCCCCATTCCTCTGCATACTATCTTTGAGACACAATCTCTCACTGAATATAGAGGTCAGCCCCAGGGATCTTTCTGCCTTTACTCCCAGTGCTGGGATTACAGGCACACAGGACCACATGCACGTAGCATGGCTTTCACATGGGCTCAGAATCTGAACCCAGATTCTCAGGCCTGCCTCAGTAAGGCAAGCACTTTCCTGGCTGTGATCTTCCTGTCCTACAAAAGCATCTCAGTTCTAAACTGTGACAAAAGTCAAACGAGCCTCATGCTCAGCCAGTACGCTCCCACAGGTGTGGGACTGAAGCTGACATGTTACTGAGTGGGCATCAGTGGCAGTCTCCCTGGCTTGCCTGGGACCCTCTTTGGTATTTTTCACTGCCTGTCACTGGAAGATACAGTCTGATACTGTTGTACCTGGTGGCAGGACAGTCTCCTGCTCCAGGTTAAATGGGGTCCCATTCTTATCTGCTAGCAACAAACATCACACCTGTTACTACAAGCACTCTGTTGGCGGAAAGATAATGGGACATTCAATGTATTAAAAATGGACTTCTCATCTTTATAGATCCTATTGGGAATGGTTGGATTCTAGTATTTCTTTCTTTTGCAAATTTGTCTATGCTCCAACCTGGGGACACTCTTCTGCAGGGTCTGCCACAGCTGTGGGTTGGTGGCAGCTGTGGTTCACGGGCTCAGTGTAATCCCATCTGTAAAGGTCAGCTGCACAATCGCCTTAATCAAGGTGTCCTGTGCTGTGAAACCCAAGAACAGCAAGGTCTGTGCATGTCTAGACAACCTGGTCCAGGGGACGCAAGGCAGGTGCCATTGTTTATAAGGAGAACCACTCGCTGGTCTCCTTGTGGCTTCCACCGTGAGAGCTGACTCAGATTTCAAGGGCAGCCTCAGTGAGTGGAATAAATAAGTTCAGGGTATGGTCAGCACTATCGATATAGTCTACAGCTCCTAGTTCAGATCAGGTGGAATGAGGCCCAACAGGATGCAAGACACGATGTTGAAAATACCTAATTGCCCTTGCTCGGCCCTGCAGCCCTCTCTTCCCATCTCAGGAGGTCTGGAAGCATGGATCAATAAGGTCAAGCCATGGGGAGAAACGAAAACCTACAAACTGAGCTTGCATACCATGGACAAAATGCTGATCCATAACACCTGCCAACCCAAGCTGTGCAAATGAAATTCCCAGGCTCCTACAACAGCAGCCAAACTCATTCTAACTTAAGCTATGTACTACAGTTCTCCACTTCCAAAAATGCTTTCCACAAATTAACTTTAAGAGTACTCGCTTTCCTACCCTGTATTCTTCTGTGAAAGTGTCCTGCGATACCATGTATAATAAATGAATTCAATGAAAAGACTAAAATAACAGGAAAAATGATTTTTTAAAATGACCCACCCTCTTGAGGCAAGTAAATTCCCAGTATTGTGAAAACATAATGAATCAGAATTAATCTCTTTGGGACTGTAAACTCTTGAAAAGTATGTCCTATATTTTAAGCTTTATTCCTAGTAACAAACATCTCCTAGGAGCAGTCATCATATCACACACACAGAAATGGATTCTGAGATCTGTCTACTAGACAGGACACAACAGAGCTGTGGTGCACACCAGCCATCCAGAGCCTGCTCCCACCTGAAAAGATGGAGGGATATAAGCCCCTGAGCTGCTGCCCTGACATTTATCCAGTCTCAGTTGATTCTAAAATAAATTGATAAGGCTTAGATTTTCTTGACCTCCTAATCCTTGGAACCAAAAGTACTGGATGAGTGAAATTTGTCTTTTGTGCTTTGCTCAAAACTGCTTGGCCATGATTAATCTAGAGTATTCAATCTATAAAAAAAATAACTCCATCATGAGATGTCAGTAAGGTTCAGCCTACACCTACCTGGTCCTGGCGTTTTCTCTATGTAGGAAAGCTAGAGAATTTGTAAAGCAAAATTCTGGAAACATGACCTTCCTTACAGCAGGCATTGCACAGAGACCATACATTCCCAGGGAACAAACTTCCCTTTGCCCAGTGCCTGGGCCATTAGTGGTGTGAAACGCCATTCCCTGCTACCACACAGATTTACCTGGGTCCTGAACCAGTAGAATAATTGCTCTATTTCTCATCTGATGGGTGCCATGGGAGCCTAACAAAGCCAGCTGGTGATCTGAGCATGACTAATGGACTCACTGTCCCAGTCACAATAGTTGGACAATTGTGTCCTTGGAGGTCTACTGGCCCAACATGACCTGTTGGCTCCTGTGACACTCAGCCACCAGCTGACATCACACAACAGAGACAGAGCATGTGTAGGGGGAAGATAAGACTGCAGCATGTGTCCTTGGCGGGAGAAGTGACTCCATTTCATTTTTGAGAAACGACAGTAGGCAATAATTATACAATTTAATTATTCCTTTGGGTTCCATGTAAGCTAACATAGGCAGGCACACACTACACCACCAGCCACCAATCTGCTACCTGTGGCAGCAGAAAAATATCATGGTGTAAATGAAGAGCAAATCATAAAATGAGTGTCTCCAAGTTGGTGAGAAGAGGGTTTTCAGTCTAAGAAGTGACAGCCGAGCTTGCAGAATAAAGGGCTGCCTGAAGGATTTGCCTGGCTCCTTTGCTATTTTTTTTTTTAAGTAACACCTTCATTTGCATAATAATAACCCAATTATTGTAAGATTAGGTGACAGGAATCTCATTATTGCTATTTCCACAAAACAGTCAATATTCTATTCAATATCTTTTAATGTTACACACCTTAAAACGTAATTATTTCAATATGCCCTCATTTATCTTTAATGTAATTTCCCTTTTGAAAGACCCTGCCATAATTGTTAGCTTTTATGGAATATCTACTGTTTGAACAAGCATTTCTCCCCTTTGGACTGCCATGAGAATGAGCTAAACCAAGCAACAGCTGCTCAGCTCCCCACCCCCAAAACAGAAGTCCACCAAAAGACCAACTGAAGCTGGGCTTCTGGGAGCCTGAGGCAGCGCCCTCCCTCGCTCGCTCGCCCCGCTGGCTTCCCAATGCTCACCACCCCCACCCCCCTTCATTTTCAGTTCATGCTCCACAGAAAATGCTCTCTACATGAATTTTGGTCTTGAGGCAGCTTGGAAAGTGTTAGCAAATACATTCTGTTAAGTTTCGAGTTATAGAATCTGGGTTCTTTTTCTTCGTGGGTTGTTGTTTTATCTTTTATTGCTTCTGGGGTTTTGTTTTTTTTTTTTTTCCCCTTTCTCTCTTTCTCTTAGACCACATTGTAGTTTTTTTTTTTTTTTTTTTTATGTGTATGAGACAGCTGACACACCAGGGTGACCATCTGCCAGCCATAGGGTTACCTGCCATGGGCTTTTACAGTTTCAATTACAAGGTAATCCATGTGGTAAGTGGCTGCTTACAAGATTAAGGGGTGAAAACAAAGTGGGAGACAGGAGGGAGAGGACATCAAGGTACTACAGGGCCATACCTGATCCCTCCAAATGATATAAGAAACAATGTTTAGGGAAAGCAGTAGTTACATTGTGTCTTTGGAGGAGACACATCAAAGAGCTGTGGTCTGGATTCATGAGTTAACTGTCCTAGACCCAGTGACCCCACCAACAGCACCTTCTGGGTGTGGACCCCTTCACATTTAGAGAGAAAGTAAGAGAGTGTTCTGAGTAAGTATGTTTCATGTGCACCCCTTAGATGGTTTTACTGACTGCATCTTCATGCTTTGAGCCCCATCAGAGCCTTGAGGTGCACAGCCATGGCAGACCACACTACACAGCATGCTCTTCTCCTAATCCGGGGCGAGCCCAAAGCTGACAATCACTGCCTTTGTCAGGTCGTTCTTTCTTCTTTCATGGGTTTTACTCTTGTTTTTGCTGTTTGCTGTTTTGAGATGGGGTTTACATCACTAACTCAGACTAGCCTGGTCCTCACTGTATAGCCTAAACTGACCCAAACTCATGGTGATCCTCCTGTCTCAGCCTCTGGAATGCAGGAATGACAGATATGGGGCCATAGGCCTGCCCTGTTTTTGCATATTTCGTGAATTCTAATGCATTACTTGCTCTGAGCTTTGCCATTTTCTGCAAATATGGGACAGGCACGGGTCTTTAAAATGAGTTTAGGTGCTATAAATCACATTTCACCAGAACAGAAAATATCTGGTTTAGTCAGCCTTTACTGGAACTCAGCTATGTAAGTTAGCACTTTCAGGTCACTGGGCTGCCCGTGAGACATGGGGCTGACTGACAAGGCTGTGAGTCACACCGACTTTCATCCCCCAGTCTTCCCTCTGAGAGAGGGCTGAATTGACAATGCACACTGGAAGCCACCATGCAATGGGAACTAAAACCCAGGCCTCCAGACCTCGGCCCGGAGCTCCCGAGTCTCTCCGCTAGCCCTCTAGGTTCCAGCTTCATGCAGACTAAGGCAGACACTACGGCGATGCTGTCAAACTGTGGCCAAGAAGACACAGATGAAGATGAGCAAGTGGACATCTCTCAGTTATACACTGGGTGGCTGGCCATGTGCCGCACACCAGGCAACCATGTGCCACACACAGGGACGACTGCGTGCCACGTGTAGGGTAGCTGTGTGCCACACACAGGGCTTCCTTACAGCTGTTCGATTCTCTTCTGATGTGTGGTCTCACCTCGTGGCCACATTTCCCTGAATCTCACTGCAGTGACCCAGCTAGCCTCGTACAGCAGGTTCTCTGTTCATCCAGGGCTAGGCCTAGAGTAGTGCGCCACCAAGTCTGGCCCCTGCACTGCCTGTCTGCGGAAGAAGGTGGAATCTGAGAGGTTTACAAAATTGCTCAAGATCACAAAATAGCAAAAGACCAGTCAGGATTCAAAGCCTGGGATGCCCTAGAGACAAAGCAAGCTGTGGTTAAAGTTGTAAAAGTGAAGTTCTCTCCATAATTTACTTGCTCTTCTTAGTCTCCTCCTTACTGGAGGCTTCAAAGAGCCTTCCTTCATGCATAGAAAGTATATAGGAGAAAGGCAGCCCTAGTCGATTCCATGCGTCCCCATCCCTAACAGTGCCTCATGACATGTTAGCTCTGGCTGTGATGTCCTTCTTTCACGGATGGTCTTAACTCCTCTATGATCATGATCCATCCTGCCCATCATTTATTAAATGAAACTCCTGCTCAAATTCCCTGGGAGTCATTAGCACTTTCAGGAAGCCTTACCACATGACCCAATGTCCTCGAGGGCAGTTGATTTGTCTTCCTGTATTACTACCTGAACTTTAAAACCATGTATGTATACAGTGATTAAATGTGTAATTTAATTTTATGCATTTAATTTTAACATTCAAATATTTATAAGCCACCACTTTTTCACGTGGAGTGAGAGGACTGCAAGTATACACGGATGCATATTTGTGTGAGGGGCCAGGTGGAGGCCAGAAGTCACTGTTGAATGTCTTCCTTAGTCAGCTCCCCTCTTGCTTTCTTGGGGCAAAGCCTCTCACATTGAACCCAGATTTCACCAGTTCAGGAGGATCAGCGAGTTCCAGGTGTTTTCCTGCCTCTGCCTCCACAGCTGGGACCCCAGGCGTGCATATTTATAACCAGCTGCTATGGAGTTATGAATGGGTGCTGGGGAGCTGACCTCGGGTCCTCACACTTGAAGGACACACACATTACTACTGACTACATTATCTTCCCAGCCGTAGAGGCAGCAGTATCTGGGGAAAGCTCCTGGAGGGTTGGTTACCTTACCTACCATGCCTACGCTGTTAACAATGTACTTGAGACAGTTGTTACAGAAATCCTCAACTGCTATTCAATGGAAGCCTTCTGTGGGGCTCTCGTGCTGTGACTACCATGTTCTTCTGACTTGCACGGTAACTTTCTGCTTCCAGCAAAGAAACAGTTCCTATAAAGAACAACCTCTTGACCCCACATCATAAAGAAGTGTGCCTGACCAATATTGATCGCTCATTCATGTATGTAGATTTGAACCATCTGCAGGATTTAAGAGGAGGACAGTATCTTTATCTAAAACATCACAGATCCCCTGAACACTAGTGGGCATGGTAGCCATCTCCCCTCTCTTCATGAGTTCCCGTCAAAGGTGAGATAACATCTGTGAGGATGTAGAATAACTAAATGCACTGTGGTTAAGATTTTTGATGGCTGAGATGGCGTTTTTTGTGAGGATTAATTGGGTGCAATCTTTCATCTGCGTCTATTCAGCGTGTGTATCGTATATGAGCTATGCATCCAAGGACAGCTGCCATTCTATTTACAGCCCCATCTAAAAACGGCAACATTAAATCCATCTTCCATCTCTCCGAGGTCTTTGCAAGTGCAGAATCAACTCAGATGTTCTGTTTTAGAGCAAAATATATGAGGGGTGAATTGTGTAGCAGTAAAAGACTAACAGGCAGGGACCCAGGCTGGTGGGAGTGGCCACCGGGGCCTGATAAAACAGCCCGGCCTTTCCTAGCTCACGAAGATGCTGGGGAAAGAAACTAGAAAAAAAACATCAGGGGGCAAATTAAAAAGGTGGGCCACAGTGCCCTCCCACCCCCACACAGAAGGTTCAGAACCCAAATATTGATTTTTCAGGCCTTTGATGCTGGCTGTAGAGACTTGGGACTAGACAGAAAGACAAATGACTGAGGTGTGAGCCAACAGACCTTCCAATCCCACTCTGCAGCCCAGACTCCTTCAGGGTGACTTAAAAGTGGTCTTTCAGGTTGAGAAAGAGGAAAAGATATGTGTTAGCTATCTGTCAGAACACTGCATATGAAATACTTTAAGGCAAACCCATGTAAATTTGACAACTATTATAGGAAGAAGCAAAACCCTTGATTTTATAACCAAACTATGACTAATCCTTCTGACCGATCTGAACAATCCTAGAACATTCATTCCAACATCGATCTTCTACTTGGTGTCTCTGAGGTATAGGCCTCTGTTTCGTCAAGCCTCAAATCCACTTTTAAAAGTCAGTGTGAAAACCAGACATAGCAAGAAAAGAGAAGGCTGCTTCATTGCTAGGATTGAGGATCAAAATTGTTCTTTAAAAAAACAAATAAACAAAAAATGAGTTTGCTCATCAGGTATTAGGACTGCGAAGTAAGTAAGCAAGGCACCCTTCCAAAAGCATTGTGACGTCCACAGTAAAGTGTCACCCTGCAAAGACACAGGGTCCTTGAAGGCTACTAAGGTTAATCAAAAATGCTATGGATTCTTAGCTGTGTGACCTCAAGGAAGATGTGTGACCATTTTGTGCTTTATCCACATAGTGACAAAGAACAGAAAGACAGTGTGTGTCAAGTTACTGGGACATGGTTTGCCATGTGACAGACAAATATACCTGGCCCCAGGCTCTGAGTGAGTTAATGATTAAAAGTCAACTTTTTTTTTTCCTCAGATGGAAATGAGATGGTGGAGTTCTATAAAAGCTTCCACAATGGAAATTACAAAGAATGGTTTATTTACACTATGCTACTATCTGAGCAAATTATTTTTCCTAAGAGAAAATATGCATGTATGTGATGCTCATGTATGTGTGAACATGCAGACACACATAGCCATGTATATGCTATCATACATGAGCACATCACCCGCCAACTGAAAACTGGAGTCTGGTCGCAAGGTCTGTCTTCTGGATTGTCCAGTGTCCGAAGGAGATAAGCAGGTGAAACTCTGCCAGCACACCCCTCTACATTATTGTATTTGTAACAAAGTAAACAAAGCGAAACGGGCATCGGGATAACATCTAATGACACGGGCCACACGCGTGCATGCATGTCACAGTTTGTCAGACGATGGCTTAATGCAGGGGTAGATAAGCAAACAAGAGTTTGATGCTCCCTACTGGAATGCTCATCTGTCCCACGAGTAGCCTTGCTGAAATTGAAATCACTGCTTGTCGTATTTTCATATGTGAAATTTGAATTGAGAAAAAATAAATCAATGGCAGACCCAGAGGTGAATTTACTACTGTCATTTTGCTAAGTGGACATGGCATCAAACTGCTCTCTACATTCACATCCCTGAGCTGGAAAGTGTAGCTCTCGGGCCCCATCAGGGAAGCCTGTTTGTGTAGCAGATGGTGGTTACCTCAGAAACTCACAACTTGTCAAAGTATAGAGAATAACTGAGTGTGTGGGGGTGGGGGGTGGGGGGTGCTCAGCCAGCACAGGGCATCTGCCAAGGTGCAGGGACCATCTGAGGAGGCAGAAAGACTGAACTAGCAGGAGGTCAGGGAGGACCAGAGCAAAACAGTGCCCTCTGGACGTGAGCAGGCAGCTGCAGGAGAGCAAGCCAGTAGATGGTCCATGCTGGAACTGCAGGGGGCCTTTGGGGCCCCACCCCTAACTGAGGATCTGTGACTATGGTTGGCTGCTGAGACAGGAGAGTCTGTTTTCTCTAAGGGTGTGGGTCCTGTTAGGCCTACTGTGTTCCATCGAATGGTCCCACATCCAGAAGTATATTGGCAGCACGAGTTGGAGTAGGTGCTTATTAAATTAAAGACAAAAAGGAAGCAGAAGGACATGGGGTAGGTCTTTGAGGGGTTAATTCAAGGGTTAATATGATAAAATTCTCCAACAAATACAAATATTTATTTTTTTAAAAAATCAGAGTGATTTCCCCCTTTATCTGAACCCATTGGCAGATATTTTAGAGTGTGTATTACTCTGAAGTTTGCATTATCATCAGCCATCGAATTACTGCTGGGCATCTTTAAGGCTCAGTGTAGTATAACCAACAATCTGTTGAAACAAATGCCCAAAGTTGAAGACCTGACCACACAGAATGTGCACATGTCTCTAAACTAGGACTCACAGTGTTCATCAGATGCCTGGAAGTCAAGTCTTTCTCATTATTGACCTTGAGCATCTGCTGGTTCGTAGAGCTTCCAAAGAACCTGTCTTCAAACGGATATAAGACACTCAAAGTATACTTACAAAGGGTGGCCATCCACACCTTGGCTATTGCAGAGACGATTGTGCATTTTCAAAACTAGCATAAAAATGTAACCACTGCCACATTATATTTTAGGAGATTCTAAATCTGTCTTTACAGTTGTGTATGTTTACTAAAGTTAAGTGCATGGATAATATTAAAATAAATATCAACTATATGAAATTAGAGCAAGATTAAAAACTATGAGAGACACTGCCCAGTTACCATTTTGTGTTGAGAACAGGGCTATGTCATGTCACCACTAACAAGCTAGTTTGTCCTAGGAGTTATAAAATCCTTTTTCAGTATTTCAGTTTGCATTACTGAGAAGTAACCAAGAGTGTCTTTGTGTGACTACAGAGGGATCTGTCTTGCATGTAACTTATTTCCAGTGACAGTCACAAAATGAAACTGGATAAACATCAACACTTAGGTCCACCATCACCAGTGGCTGCCTTACTTAAGCCAAGACATTGAGCAGGGTGGTGAAGCCTTGCTTCCCATCGGCCTGCCAAAGTTCTGAGCTCAAGACCTCACCATGAAAAACTGAAAATAGCCAAGTGAATTATATCAGAAGACTCTTTATGTATGAGAATGCCATAAAACTGTTATCATTTTATAGTAGAATTAAATCGAAAGTTGGCTAGTTGTCCACTGCAGACTAGGCAATGTGCACATCTATACCTAGGGGCTAGAGTCGTCGATTAGGGAACAATCTCAATATCACAGAAACCAAAAGCAATAAAGCTGGATTGTATTTCTGCTCTTCTAAACTGGAAGCCAGTGTGCTTCCAATCCCAGCAGGAAGTTCACTGACAACCATGGTCTCCTAAAGGTGGTCATCCACAGCCCAGGGATGGACTCGCCCAGCCAGCACTCGCTATTTTGCCTTTGTCAGCCTTAGCCTTGTGTATGTAACTGGTGCTCTGTTATGCCTGTGATGGAGACTTTGGCCTCCGTGTGAATGTGTTGGTTTGAGAAGCTGAAGATGCTCATGGAGGTGTGACTGACTTACAAGTTTACATGATTCTATTCCTCTCTCTTTTCTCCTTCCTGACATCCCTTTCTCCCTCCTTCTGCCCTCCCCCTCTCTCTTTCCCTTCTCCCTCCCTCTGTTTTTCTCTTTCTTTCCTCTTTGGCATGAGTCAGAATCTCTCCATTTTAGCTTCAAGCTGTCCCTCACCTCAGAGTTCCTGCCTCTCCAAAGTACCAAGTTCACTACCTGGCTTGTATTGTTGTAATTCCTCTATAATGAGTCCGATGGTAAATGTTTAGAAATCTTTCTTGAAGATTACACATGTGCTTCAAAATGGAAGATTAGGTGAGAAATGCAGATCTATGAGGACAGAACAGTAGCCACAAAATACAGAAGCAAAATGTTCTGGTATCAATTTATGGCATACTCACAGATAGCAGGGGCTGAGAAGTGACCTGAGAGTTCTCAGGTGGTAAAAATAAATGATCAAAAAGTTCGCTGCTTTTGGTCAACTTTCTAGAAAATTAATTTGTAAATTACTAAAATTGTTACTGAGCTGGAGTAGTCTCAGTAACTGAATGTTTAAAAGACATTTTGAAGCATGATGCTTCTGGGAATTGTGGGAGCTGACTTAGTAAGGGACATTCACTTGGTTAAGTCTGTGGCCAAGTACTGCTGAGTGTCCCAGTGCTAAGGATAAACGTCTGACTAAAAATAACAGTGGGGAAATAAATTTTGAATTATTTGAAGCTTTTTTTTTTTTTTTTTTTTTTTTTTTTTTAGAGGAAACAAAAGGAACTCACAATCACAGGGGAACTAAAATCCTCATGGTGGCCACACCCTCAGTACTGGATGAGGCAGCCTCATCCTTCTGAGGCCACACTGAACATGGCCAGGATTTGGTGGAGACAGCAGTGAGGATGGAAAGCATAGGGCATGTAGGAAAATACATCAGAGAAAGGAGGGTATAGATCAATTGGTAGAGTGTGTGTGTGGCATGCAAATTCAATCCCCAGCCCCGAATAGAACAAGTATAAGGCTGATACCTGTAACCCTAGAACCCCAGAGATGAGACAGGAAGCTCAGAAATTGGAAACTGAGAAGCAGTACCTCAACATGGAAGCTCAGAATACTCTAAGGGAAAAGTTCGATTGGCGAACCTATGGATGGTAGGGGTCGAGTCAGCAGCTCGAGGACAGAACAGTGATCATGGCTAGGCTATTGAGAGAAGAGAATGTAAATGTGTGAGCACAGACCAGAGTGGAGCATGTGAAGGGGACAGGGAGAGGCCAGCATGGCTCCCGGGAAGGAGGCCTCTGGGGGAGGACATGATAATGGAGCAAGCAGTGGAACAGGAAGGGCGCTCAGATTGGCAGGAGAAGAAAAACAAGCAGGAAAGGGGACAGGAGTAGTGGCCTTCCTCTATGGTCCCAGCACTCAGAAGGCTGAGGCACGAGGGTCATGCTGGGTTTAAGGCAGTCCAGGTTGTGGAGTAAACTCCAGGCTAGCTAGGGTTATAAAAGAAGACTTCCTCTCAAAAACAACAAAATAGAACGACACAGGAAATAAAAATGCCTCTGAAGAGAAGGGATGACACAGATTCCAGAAGTAGGAAGTCCTCACAGACACCAAGTCAGACCCACGGTGACTCGCAGCTCAGGAAGTCGCTCCTGGTCCTGGCTGCAGGGACAGAAAAGACACCATGGAGTCAGAGTCACAGTGTGAGGGGAGGGAGGCAGAGGAGGGAAGCTTAGGACTTGGAAACCGGACAGTATGCTGGAAGAGGAGGCAAACGGCGGTCATGCGTAAGTGTGTTTGAGCTTTGGGTTCTCTGCCGGGGACAAGTATCATCTATGTCCTGCCAAACGCTGCTGAAATCTAAAACTGTAACCATTCCCAGGCCCCATCCTCTCCACCTCCATAGTGTGCTCGCCTCCCTCTAACCCTTGGTGCCTTGGCAGCCTGTTTCTCACTAATAGTTGAAGCAGGTGTGGGGTTTTGCTAGTTTTTTCTTACCCCCACCTCCCCAGGGGAAAAAAATCTCACCTTGGAGAGTCTGCCTGTAACTATAGCCAACCACCTCAACACCAAAGAGGGAGGTACCCAACCACTCCACGGGAGGAGCCTCCTGGCTCCTTGGCCACCGTGACTGGTTCAGGAAAGGCCCAGAGTCAGAACACAAAAGCAGTCGGAAAAAGAATGAAAATATCACGCACCCCTTTCCCAGGTAAGCAGCTAGAACAGCACAGCCCACGCTGCTTCCAGAAGCATCCGGGTCAGGGATGAGTGGAACAAATGACAGAGAGAGTGAGGCACGCCATGCTCTGACAGCATTGGCTGGAGCATTGAAGGGTTCCTACAGTTCCGCTGTATAGACGCCTATGTAGTCCATGACTCAGTCGATATTCTGTATCCAGACACTTCTCTTTACTCCAGGTACACATAAAATGGAAGCCCCTGCCACTGCTACAGGATGCATGTCTAGAAGGCAGAAAAGACAGATTGGACACGGGGGCCTGCACATCATACCTCTCCAATAAATGGCAACGAAAAAGCCATTCAGCCAAAGAAGTCTTGAGTGTCAGAGTCAAGAGTTCAAGTTCAGGAGCTAGCCAACGGGATCGCAGTGAGTAAAACAGAACTTAAGATCTGTTTCCCTTCAGCCTGTCTGTTGTCTGTCTGCCAATCTATCCTGAACATGCCTGTCGTCCTATGCTAACCACTTCAGCATCTGTTCACTCAAGTAGAAGTGAGAGAACCACCATAAGGAATATTCACAGACCCAGCGAAAGGGAATGCCTTCCTTCCTGGGCCACGTATGTCTTGTACATAACCAGTGGCAGAGGTGGGTTTTCTCAGGCAAGGCTGCTCTTATGGTTTGGGCCTATTTAGACCAGCAGGCTGGGGTCCATGGATGTGGGCAAGGCTGTAAAGAGGGACTGAAACATCTCTCTGCCCCTCTATGGCATCAAGCCCACTTCCTCTTGCTGTCTCCTGCTGATGGGGAGGTCTTCAGTATGACGGTGAGCAAGAGAAGCAAGAGTAGGAACCCGGACCCAGAGATCACCACTTTTTTCTTTCTGCCCACCCATCTTTGCCTATTGAACTTGGGTCAGTTGCCCAACGCTGTAGCCTGCATATGACAACATATACAGGACATTCACCATTTTGACTTATGGGGAAAGAAGCAAGAGAAGTATATGATCTGGTTTAGCCCCTCCACAGGACGTTTCCTTACCACACTGTTCCTAAGAGCTACTACACCCTTCCCTCCTCCTGCCTCGGAGATTCCCTCAAGGTTAGTGGGAACTGAGGAGCAAATTGCCAAGAAAATCTTGGACACACGTTTGACCCATGTGATTCTTGGCCCTTTGGGGCTCTGTAGCACTTGAGGTAACATAGTAAGTCGGACTTCACGGGTCAGGAGAGGTCTCCTACTCGCTACAGCTTTCTTCCCAAAGACCAGCACCCAAAGCCTAGCTCCATCTGAGACTTCTTAATTCCAGAAATGAGTGATTCACGAGCTTTCAGTCTCGTGCTGTCCTGGAAAATGTGATGAAATCTCATGCTGCCCCACTGTCTCTGCCAGTGTATCCTAGCTGTATACACTACCCTCCCACTCCTCAGTGTATC
>JADRCD010222046.1:8662-31162 GCA_019843815.1 Montemys delectorum | reverse complement strand
TATTTCCTTTATATGGGATGACCTTACACACAAGGCTTTCAGTGGCAATGTCTAAGTAATTCTATCAGTGACCAGGTTTGATGGGAACAGTGCAAGACAACAAAGGTCATACTCAAGATTTCTACGTTTGGTGAATGGTGTTAGGAAATGAGCTAACAATTTGCTATATATATGGTTTACACGTATATATGGTATATGGTACATATATATATATATATATATATACATATATATATATGTGTATATATGTGTGTGTGTGTATATATATATATATATAGGTGTGTGTATGTGTATCTATCTATCTATCTATCTATCTATCTGAGATTTTTACCTTACACCAAAACACGCCTAATTGAAATTGAATTATTCTACAAAATAATAAGAATGGCGTCTTTCTACTGTTTAGGTGGATTCTCTTTATGCATTAACAAAAATTGAGGTACACTGAAGACTCAAAGGCAGGATCCAGTGAACCAGCAGAATAGAACACAGGCTAAGGAATCTATCAGAAGGAAGACAAACTGGGGAAAATTACTAAAGGGGACTGAAAACCAAGGGAGTGTGTTTCCCTGAGCAACTAGGAAAAAAATAAGATATCTAAGATACTGAAAGTTAGTCTCCCCAAACCTTCCATACTGGAACAAAAAACTCTCAGATCAAGCCATTACCTTGGATACAGTAAACAATAGCTACTGTGGTATGAATCCAGACCAGTCCTACCTCCAAGTTGGGGTTCACATTCCATGTATGTGTATGGTTCAAACTGCATGCATGGGTTCATTCCTGCTATTAACAGGGAACCTTTCTCCACAAAATGTAGAGTCCTACGTTGCATTGTAGATCACAGATGGGTCATGGTGATAGCTTAGTAAAGTCTGGGATTGAATTTACAGTGAACCAACAAAATTGATCCATCTGTTAGGGTGATTGTACTGCAACAGTACAAGATGTTGATGTTTGGGGAGGTGGATGAAGGGCTTCAGGTGTGTGGATTGTGTAGATCTAATGATATTCCAAAATGAAGAGTTTATTACAGATGAAAATCTCTTGAACTCTTGAAGAGGAAGCTTTATGTGGTTAATGCTTGTTATGCATCCAGGAGGGCCTACCTGAGAGTTCTATCCCAGAATCCATCTAAAAACCCAGACGTGGTGGGATATGTTTATAAGCCCAGTGCTTGGAAGGAAGGGACAGGCAGATCCCTGGAGCTTGCTGATTGGCCAGCCCAGCCTACTTGGTGAGCTCCAGGCCAGTGAAAGACCCTATCTCACAACACAAGGTAAAAGTTATCTGAGGAATGACAGCTAGGCTTGTTCTCTGCCCTCCGGGGCTGTCTACACAGTAGGGAGGTGTCCAGCTCCAGAAGGCATAGCTTACCACTCAGACTTTTCTGGCTTTCCAACTTGCTTTCCTAACCTTGCTCAAAGATATTTGTGGGTGGCTGCCTCAAATTGTTTGAACACTTGCTGACTCCCTCTTATGTTCTGATTCCTAGCACAACCGTGTGATTTGCCCTTCCCAAAACTATGTCAGCATGCTCCTGGTCCCCTGTGAACTTCAGATCCACTCGGCATCTAGCCTGTCGCCCCAGCCTCTTAGACCAGGAGACATCGAGAAAAGCAAGGGACCAGCGACTCTAATGAACTCCTTCCTCTTCTTGGTGGATGAACTGTCACTTAGCTCTCATGGAATCAGATGGAAACGGCTTTTGGGGGGCTGCAAACACCCCACTACCTTTCCATAGAGAATGGAATCTTCTACTGAAAATGGGCACACCCTGCCAGAAGAGGGGCAAAGTAAGATCGGTGAGCTAGTTTCTTCTCAGAGATCACAACAGCAGTCAATTCACACATACAGGCTCCCTGGGTACCTGGACAGTCACTTCAAATGTTACAGTTGCACCCCAGCAGATACTCGGGCAAAGAAAATGGTCTATAAAATGAAGTTTAGATGGACCAAAAAATTACATATTGATTTTTTGAGGGGTGCCATTCAGAAATACAAGGAAACATCAGTTTTCTTAAGAAGTCAAGCTGGTAAGGACAGGGTGAAATACCTTGTAGATACTGGGAAGGGAGAGGATAAAGGGCAATTACATTAGGAACCACCCAGGGGTTCTTTCTGTAATGCATTTTGTTTACCTATGAATAACAGAGAGGTTTAAGTTATATTCAGTTTGTCTTTATGTAAAAATCTAAATTTGTGCATTTACAGACTTGGCCTGACCACCAAATCCAAATTCTCAAAGTACAGCTCTCCGCCCTTTGAGCATGTGAGGATTCTTTCAAATCTGGACTTGGGATCTGCCTCTGACCTTCCGTGGCAAAGCTATCGAAACTAAAATAAATACATCGTTTACAAAGGTATGATCATGGAGTTGGCTACAAGCAAATATTTGGCTTCGACATGCTTTGAATGGTTTTGGAGCCAGAGCTCTCAGGACAGGAGAATCACAGGAAGGGAGAAGAGCCAAAACTCACCATGGCGCCTTGGCTCGTCCTTTGGGCAACTTCTCTCTGCAGCCTGGCCACAGCCAGCTTCTCCCTGTAGAGGCAAAAGCATGTGATCAGGTGACTGCTCTCAGGGTTGAGATATCCCCAAATGGCTGGGAAGTATTTTTTTTGAGGTCTCCAAAGGAACTCAGTCCTTTACTTCCCTCCTTCCCTCCGCCATACTTAATATTAAATATTTAAAGTAATTGGTCACCGGGGCATCGTCTCTATCCGGCATCACAGCACTGGCTCTTTTGTTTTGGAATTCGTAATAGAAGAATACACACTGAATGCTAGGTTAAGCAGTGCTCCACTAACCTCATTTGCATATATCCCTTGTCACTTACATTGCTGAGGCTATTCCATTAGTACCTCAGTATTGACTTTGCTTATAGATTTTAATTGTTTGCTTTTAATTGTTTAATTGTTTTAATTGTAAGCAAGCTGAATTTAAAAAGCAAACAAAACATAACTCTATACCATTCTTGAAATGTTGCCTGTTCTCCTATGAGCCTGAGAGTGGCTCATAGAATATATATATATGATCTATATAGAATATATATGTATGTATATATATATATATATGTATATGTATATATGTGTGTGTTATATTATTAGAATGTATATTGTACATTATATATTACATCATATATAGAGAGGAGGAAACTGAGAGTGAACGTGGCTAAGTGGACCACTTAGTTCTGAGCTGGGATACGATAGGATCAAATGTTGGGTTTCCTTACATCGAAGTCTAAACTAAAGACTCTGCGTATCCTCTCTTGCTCTTACTCTCTTGCTCTTACTCTCTTGCCCTCTTGCTCCCCTTCTCTCCGCCTTCCCTTCCCCCTATCTCCATATGGCCATGGCCGGCCTCTACTTCCCTATTCTCTCACTCTCTCTGCCTTTGTACAATAAATGCCTTAAAACAAAAACAACAACAACAAAAAAGACTCTACATATTATTTTTCAAGGTCTGAGAAATGTTTAAAAAATAAAGATTTTAACTCCAGATCACGAGTCAGTGAGGTGGCCCAGAAGGTAAAGGTGCTTGCTTTGGACCCTGAGGGCCTGAGATTGATTTGTTACCTGTGGGACCCACATTTGGAAAGAGAAATGACACCTTAAAGCCAGTCTCTGCCTTCCACGAAAACATACACACACAATAAATACATTTTAAATCAAGTTTAGTGTCTGTACTTCATAATCGGATTCATTGCATATTCTTCATAACTAATTACACTTCCAATATATAAAAAATTCACTAAAATGTTAAGAACGCTTATGATAATACATGCATTTTGAACAGCTTTTCAGTTTTTTAAAAAGTGAACAGATGACAGAGAGGTAATTAGCAGCAGCTACCCAGCTCCCAGTCTCAGTGATGGCTACCCTCAAATCCCTCTCCTCCTAGTGAGATGGAGTGTTTGAATGGCACTTCATCCCTCTTCCACTACAGCTGGGATCACTCACAGGGGTTCGGGGGATGCTCCATCCCAGGTTGGTGAGATAAAGAATTTCCTGCCTCCAATGGTTATGAGATACCTGACCACAAAACCAGAGAAACAAAACCAACTTTCTAGGCTAAGTAGGTCAATGAAGTGCTTGCCTTGCAAGCACAAGGATCTGAATTAGAATCCCATAACACATGGGAAAAGCTGGGGATGGTACCATGGACCCCCGAAGCCATCCAGGGACAATAGCTCTTCAGGATCCCCTCCCTCCAGCATGCTGCAACATTAATTGGCGTATGTTTTGTAGTTCTTACCCAGAAAGCCCCTTTTGCTCTAGCCTTCCCTGGCCTCTGGCTTTGATAACGTTCTTTCTCCTCTTCTCCAAGAGGTGGTAGGGATTGCGGGAGGGGGGGGGCGGGGAGGGAGACAGAAAGGAAACGTGTATGTGTACGAGAATGTGTGTGTGACAAAGACAAAGTGTGTATTTGAAACAGAGAGAAAGGAGGAGGGAGGGATGGTAAGGGAGGGAGGGAGAGAGAGAGAGGTCCTACTGTGGCTCAGTACCCCACTCATTCTCTGAGCTGTGACTAGTTTGAATTTCTGCACTGACCAGCACTTCCTTCACCAAGAGACTTCTCTGGAGAAGTCTGACAGCAGTCCTAACTTTAGAAAGGAGTCAAGATGGGGAGATAGGAGCTGGTGGGGGAGTAGACCTGGGGTGGACAAGTCAGGAGAGGAACTGGAGAGGGCCTATGATAAACTACCTTGAATACACATATGAAATGCTTGAAGAATTAATTAAAATGTTAACTTTAAACAAAGAAACCTCTGACAGACAGCTCCTAGCAATCCAGTCCAGAATAATGTCTCCACAGAAGGGCTGGAGAGATGGCTGGGTGGACAATCCAGAATAATGTCCCCACAGAAGGGGCCAATGGTGTGGGGTTGGAGAGATGGCTGGGTGGACAATCCAGAATAATGTCCCCACAGAAGGGGCCAATGGTGTGGGGCTGGAGAGATGGCTGGGTGGACAATCCAGAATAATGTCCCCACAGAAGGGGCCAATGGTGTGGGGCTGGAGAGATGGCTGGATGGACAATCCAGAATAATGTCCCCACAGAAGGGGCCAATGATGTGGGGCTGGAGAGATGGCTGGATGGACAAGGCACTTGCTGGGCAAGCATGAGGACCTGAGTTCAAATCTTTAGGACCGTTAGACACCGGTCTGAAGTGCCAGTTCCATAGGAGGCAGAGGCGGGAAGATCCCTGGGGCCTGCTGGCTGCCATCCTAGATCCAAGTTCAGCGACAGACCCTGTCTCAAGAGATTAAGGCAGATAGTAATAGAAGAGGGCAGGGGCATCCTTTTCTGTTCTTAAGTAAATACATAAAAGAAGGAGGGCTGCCTCAAAAGAACCTATGTGTTTGCAGGTACTTAGAAGCAACCACTGCTGAAATCGGAGATTGGGGCTCAGTCTCTAGGCAAATATCAACTCTTCGGAAAAAAGTTACTCCGGACAGGCAAAGTTAGAACTCAGATTCGGCCTTGAAGAGTGCTATTTTTAATTAATTAATACACTAATTTAGAACTTGTTGAGAGATTAGAGTGAGAAGCACCAAAAAGATTACCGCCACAGGGACACTAAATGCTGTGCTCTCCGTGAAATAATGCCACAGTTACAGCACAGAATGTGATCCAGCTGCAGACGAGGTGGCAGCATGTGTACTGCGTCTTCCCTTCGCCTATTCAGTGACGTTTGTGAGACGGAGTAATGCACTCAATCAGGGTACCAGAAACAGACAGCCCAGTCGCTTTAGTCAATACTCTAGTTTGCCCTAGACATCCTGCCACACCATGCCTTCCAAACTCTAGGTACACAATGGCTGTGAAGCCAGTAGGGACTGGCTTCTTTTTCACGCTAATTGAAGGTTCTTACAAACAGTTTTGTGTAGGAAAAAAAAAAAACATAATAAATAAATAAATAAACAAACAAACAAAGAATGCTTGCCTTTCAAGCTCCCTACAGCAAATGTGCATTCAGGCTCCTGTCTGAAGGGTTTAGTTCTACTGCTGACAAGAGACAACTGCAATTGCATGCCGCGTCCCTATTTTGTTCTGCTGCAAAGTCGGGAGCTCATTATGAAGCTGGTACTGAGTTTATGATTACAAAACCAATGCCTGGGGATATGTGATCAAAAGCCATGGATCCTTATCTCCAGAACAGGGACAAAGCACAGTATCAAAAATACACAACAAATCAGACAGCGCACTCACTTCCCTTTCAGTTCAGTGAAATGGAATGTGTAACTCAGGAAGAAATGGATCCTCTCTTCATAACACACTTTAAACCCAAATGGAGAATTAGTCTCAAGTTACTAAATATAACCGGGGGCGGGGTGGGAATGGCACAGTGGGGAAGAGTGTTTGCTATGCAAGCAGGGGGACCCATGTTCCAGTCTGTAACATTCATATAAAAGCCAGGCATGGCCACACGTGTGCCTGTCACCCTAGTGCTGGGGGCGGGGGGCAGAGATGGGAGGATTGGTGGGGCTTGTGGGCCACCAACCTGGCTGTAGGTTCACTGAAAGACCCTGTGTGACAAGAATAAGAAGGGCAGTGATAGAGGCGGGTCCCCAACAGCTTCCTCTGGCCCCAACCCAAGATAGTAATAGAGGGGAATGAATTCTCCTTTAATGTGAGCCATGGGTCTTGAGAACACCACTGGCAGATCTGCAAGCGAGCCCAGACGAGAACGAGTACCCCCCACCTACAATGAAACCACAGACATTTGTAAACATTTGAAAATACCCACAAGGCTCCTGTGTGGAGAAAATACTTCCCTAAGAGAAGCTGCCCAGAAACAGGGGGCTGTATTCAGTGTGTGAAGATTGGAGAACAGACTTGGGGTTCCACAGGGCCTTCAGGTGCACCAGAGTTGATTCCAGTATTTTCTAGAAACAGTTCACTAGTCATGAGCTTCTCTAAGAGGGACCTACAACTCCTACACCTACTGAGCAGGAAGAATGGATGCTGAGGCTCTGTCTCAAACTAAATCAATAAAAATTCTAATTATATTAGAGGGTAAACATACATATAATTGTTAGATGTATGCAGGGATTTTTTTAAGGCTTGTTTTTTTTATTTGTTTGGTTTTTATTTTTGGTTTGGTTTGGTTTGGTTTGGTTTGGTTTGGTTTTTCAAGACAGGGTTTCTCTGTGTAGCCCTGGCTGTCCTGGAACTCACTCTGTAGACCAGGCTAGACTCGAACTCAGAAATCCACCTGCCTCTACTTCCCAAGTGCTGGGATTAAAGGCGTGTGCCACCACCGCCCGGCCTTTGTTTTGTTTTTCATGACAGGGTTTTTCAGTATAGCCCTGGCTGTCCTGGAACTCACTCTGTAGACCAGGCTGGCCTTGAACTCAGAAATCTACCTGCCTCTGCCTCCCGAGCGCTGGGATTAAAGGAGTGTGCCACCACCGCCGGGCTAAGGCTTGTTTTTATTTGAATGTCTGTTTGTGAATATGTGGATGCACATGTGGATAGTGACATAAACCGAGGGTGCCAAGTCCTCTAGAGCTGGAGTGACAGGCTGCCATGAGTCCCTCAGTGTGAGTGCGAGGACCTGGACTCAGGAGCTCTGCAAAAACAGCACGAGTTTCTAGCCACCAACCCCTCTCTAGTACCAATAAAGAGTGATTTTTAAAACAAAAACTGAAATGAGCACTACAGTTTTATCCCCTAGAAAATAACGTTCATGCTTGGCTAGTAAGTGCACGGGTCCTAGGCTGGCATTTTTGCTTCTGCAATGCTGTGATCTCACATGGGTTTAGCCTCTGGCAAGCCACTACCATGACAGAATAAAAATGGCAAACACTACCACTGCATTGCTACATAAAAAGTTTAACCCCATATATCCTCAGAATGGTCAAAGAGCCCCGAGGCCTTCTGCAAACCACTATCATGATGTAGTGCTCATGAGTCATATGGAAGTGCACAACGCATGCGCAAGCGGGACAAATGCCTTGTTTCTCCCTAGCCAAAAGCGTAAATGTGATCATTATTTCTTTTCACTAAGTTCATAGAACAGATACATAGCTATACACATATTTAGTTAAGATCATTACGCATGCCTGTGTATGTGCATCTGTCTTTGTGTGCATGTAAGCTGTATGTTTGAGCATGTGAGCCTGTGAGAGTTTGTCTGTGTATGTGGATTAGTGTATTTGTGTGTGTGTTCAATATGTGTGTTTGTGTGTGTGTGTTCAATGTGAATGTGTGTGTGTTTACTGTGTCTCTGTGTTTGTGTGTGAGTATTCAGTATGTACATGTCTCTCTGTGTGTATTCAGTGTGCTTTCCTGTTCTTGAAAGTTTGGAAAACAGAGGTCAACCTCGGATATCACTCTTCAGATATTATATACCTTACTTTTCTATTTTTCTTTTTCATACATGATTACTCTGTTGGTGTTATTTCTACCCTTTCCTAACCACCAACCAACTCCTCCAGTGCTACCCAGACTGCACAGGGCTCAGGGAAGGAAGAAACTCCCCCACACAATACAGCCTATTCTTATAGCCGTAGGCCGCTTCCTAGGACATTAAGGTAAGAATTATATCGCTGAAGACACCACATTCTTCAGACAGAAGAGTTTGAGGGATTGAGAGGGAACTGATTTGGAAATCTTCTTATTGAGAACTAGCTCTCATAGTACCCTAAGCTTTTTGCAAGCTGCCAAGGGGAAGAAGCAACCAATAGTCTTGTGCAGCCCACAAAACATAGCAGTGACCCTTCCAGCAAGACACCCAGTGGTGCAACAATGGTACCTTACTCTCTGAGATACGGTCTTTCACCAAAGCTGAAGATTGGCCAAGTACATGAGGACTGCGGGTGACCATTGACTCAGCCCACTATGAGTTGACATTACAAGTGCAACATCTGGCTTCTCATATCTGAATTCAGGTCTTTACACTTGGAAAGCAATATGTAAAAGGTTCACACAGGGTGGAAAAATATTCTCATACCCCTCTTCTTAGCAGTTTAAATACCATTTTGCCCTAAACATGAAATACCAATGAGTAGATATTAATGTAAAATCAAACTCTTTGGCATCAGTGCCTTCATACCCACCGCTCCTGTGAGCACTGCCTCTGTGGGAATGAGTAGACATCTCCAAGGATGCTATGCATCCTAGAGCAGTTTAACATGAGCCAAAGAGAAATACTTAATAGATGTTATCAAGAAGAGAGTAAGGCTGGGGAGATGGCTCAGTTGGTAAAGTGCTTGCTACATAAGTCTGAAGCTCTGAGTTCAAACCCAGACCCCACCGAAGCTAAATATAATAGTATGCATTTGCAAACCCTGTGCTGGGGATATGGATCAGGTGAGCGCCTAGGACTCACGAGTCAAGCTTGCTTCAGGAATTCCAGATCAGTGAGAGAGCCTGTCTCAAAAAACCCAAGGTGGAAAAACACCTGAGGTTGACCTGTGAGACACGCACACACACACACACACACACACACACACATCACTACCACTACCACCACCAGTACCACGAAATTCCAAGTGCCAATGTAGCCTGGAGTGTAGAAGTAAAATGCAAATCCTATTCCACACGTGCACACATGCTCAGTCATGGCTTTGTTTCAATCAACACTTCCTCCTAATTTTCCCGACGAAGATACTGCCAAATGCCTAGAGGGAAATTAGATCGATGACTGTTTTCATCTGTGCCTTGAGGCAGGGTGTTATGCTCTAAACTCTTCCAGAGGAACAGTTCAATTCATCATCAGCCAGCCCTACTTCTAGCAGAGTCCCAAGAATAGAAGGCCCAAGAATAGGAGCCCGGTGGCGATCTGGTATGTGTGCAAAGAGAACAGGTTTGCTCTCTCGAGGAGTCCAAGGTCCATTATCTCCACACACAGACATCCTGGGGAGTAACCCGCTGCAGAGGGCAGGACAATGCCAAGAGGCAGGCGCACCTGTCGCTAGGGCAGATGGGGAGACCAGCAGCAGCTTTCCCTGAGTCAAGGCTAAATTAATTAGCCTTTCCCCACTGCTTCGTCTCATTATGCATCTCTCCAGATATGGAAGAAGAGAATAGATTTCAAACAAACTTTTATAAAGCACAACACAGACTAAAGAGAACTCTACACCTACTTTTTTACTTTTTTACATCCTAAATTCTTCAAAGCACCATAAATCACTCTTTCATTCCATGTTGGGAGAGCCTGTTTACATTTATGCTACATAAAAGTCAGTGAGCTGAGAGTTATTAAAAATCTGTAGACTTTTACAAACATTGTGCACCAGTCACTGAGTCACTCAATAGGTTGATTTCAACTCACTGATTTCGGGAGCAAACACAAATCTAATGGCATTATGTTTGTTAGTAAAGTTGTAGCCTCCACACCTCCCAATTCCATAGACGTTTCCTCCCAAAGAGTTTTCTGTGTTGGATTGCATAGACAAATTAAAACAAACAAACAAACAAACAAACAAACAAAAAACCAGGCATCTATAATTTGGTAGCTTGCCTTTCAACGGTAACAAATATGGCACGTGCTCTTTGGAGCTGGTGAGATAGCTCATATGGTACATGAGGGCCTGAGTTTGATCTCCAGAACCCACCTAAATGACACTAGCTATGGGAACCTGTACTTATAAACACTAGCCCGGAAAGAGATACCTGGAGCCCACTCGCCAGACAGCAAAGAGCCAACTCTGCAAGCTGCAAGCCAGTGAGAGACCACTAAAAAATAAATAAAGTCAAGGTAGATAGTGCTTGAGAATTGATACCTCCTCTAGTTTCCATGTGTATACTCGCGCGCGCGCGCGCGCGCGCACACACACACACACACACACACACACACACACACAGAGAGAGAGAGAGAACTTCTTAACCACAATAGTCATTCTCAAAACTCTTCTTACATTCCGAAGAACTCAAATGCAAATAAAACCTACACTTCCATTGATGAACTCATTCACCCACTTCTCCACTGAATCATGCACACTATCAGCAATTCACTACTTATCTCTTTCTCGTCCCCAAAAGGATATGAGATCCTAGAGGGTTAGAGCTGCATGATTTAAGTGTGGAGGGCACAACACGCACACAAATGATGCTTTTAATCCTACTACTGTGGTAGGGTAGGGTAGGGTGGAGAGAGCAGGATCCCTGAACCTCATGCCAGTAAGTCTAGTCAAATCAGTGAGCTCCAGGTTCAGGTACAGATCCTGTTTCAAAAAAAAAAAAAAAAGGTGTGTGTGTGGAGGGGTGCAAAATGTGGCCAAAAAATATACATAGTATTGACTGTTGACACCTGGGCTTACCACAGAGGGCACACACATTCTTATATCCCCATGTGCACGCCTGACACAGGGATACACACGCACACACCACACACACATACACACACACCACATACACACACACCATACACACATACACTACACACATACACACACCACACACACACATATACCACATACACACAGACAATACACATACACCACACACATATACACACACACCACACACACACACACACACACACACACACACACACGCACTCTACGCCTCAAAGCTCAACAATTGTGCCAACGTGAGCACACAAGAGGAGTGTTGTACATGCTAGGTAGTGCCAGCACACTTGATGGTCACATTTTAAAGATGCAGTTAACTTTTCTTTTCATGTGTATCTATTATCTTTCCCTAGAATAGCACGTGCTTTTTTATGCTGTGGTGTTTGATAACTTTGATAGGGCCGCCCGTACGCAACACAGTCGTGAACAGGTGTAAGGCCATTCTCTTTTCCCCCTATCTCTTTCTGGGCAGAGTGCAAATCTCTTACCAATGGGTCTGAGAAATCCATACAAGAGCAAACCCATCACACACTTGGAGATACAAGTAGCTCTACTTAACTCTTGTATTGAACTTCCTGGGGTGCAAACTCTGGCCAATGACTTCAAATAGAGATCCCTGAGATATACTAGTTTATGAAACATTGGATAACCAGTTAATTTCTTGAATTAACTTCTACTTCTGAAAAATGCTGTTTGTAGACAAGAGTTTTTATGTTAAATTAAAAAAAAAGAAGCTTCAAATTCCCTACATTCTCCAGTCTTATTTCTTTTTAATATTGAAATTCTATTCAAAAGAAATCTAATAAAGTTAATAAAACCATGTCCCATGATGCTCAGTCATCTGCCCTCAGTTCTGACGAGATGCAGACTCATGGGTTGTATGTATGTAGCTGAATAAAGAATAGGACTTCTTCAGGAAAACACATGGTGTCTCCTCACACATGAAAACAGCCCTTATGTGGCAACTAATTGAGTTCGCCATGGCTTTCAACTATCAATAGCCTTGAAATTTCATTCTGGCTCTGTTTTGATTGAAGGCCCTGAGATGGTGTCTATGAAAAGACTCAAACCATCTGTGTAGCCTCAGGACAAGGAGGCTTGTGAGTTTGGAAATGAAAAGGCTTCAGGACATTGACTGAAATTCTGATGGACAGTAACAAGAATCTGGACACCAAGTCCCCATCTCCAGCACAGTGAGCCATGATGTCAGGGTGAATTCTTACCAGAATGGTCGTGTTTAGGCAAGCCTGGGAGTACTGTGAATTCACTGCTTGAGTGTACTGCCTACTGGCATGGAGATACTCCATTCTACTCTATGGAAGGTTCAATAAAGACCACAAGTCCACTGAGTGCCCTGAAGCATCCTATCCCAGAAAGGTACAGTCGCTCCATGTTCATTCAGTGTCATGGACTGAAACATTCCAACCAAAGTAACAATTCTCACTTGAAGTCTTAACCTAAGGCTTCAAAGTTGATCCATTAACAGACATGGAATGACGGTCTACTGAGCTGATCATATTAAAGCAGTTTTTAGGATGAATCTTAATAAATCAAGAATTCAGACCTTATAGAACAAGGATATTTTGTCACCTCTTCCCTCACTCTTAGAAAAAGTGGCATGTTAAGCATGCATGCACTGAGATGGTGCATCTTCGAAGCCTCTGAAAGCTGACATTGCCAACAAACCTTCAGGAACTCCGCAACAGGCACAGAACACATCCCAAAAGCACTTGGCATGAGTTCACCCACTCCAGTCTAGTCTTGATCTTGGCTTTCAAGGCCATAGAGTTGTAAAGCAAGCCATTTCACTTGTTTAAGGTTTCTTGTTTAATGCACCATGTTAGGACAGGCCGAGCAGGCCAACACGATTCAGGGAGGAATCTCTGTTCATTTGTATGGGACCCATCTCTGAATATAAGATAAACTTCCCCACTCAAAACACCCACACCTACCACCTCCTGAGTCCATACTTCAGAGTAGAGGCTGTTAAATGGTAAAGTCCATGGGAAAACTCCAAAAATCTGAAAATGTCGATGTCTGAGATATCTTTTACCCAAGCACTTTTTTATTAGATATTTTCTTTATTTACATGTAAACTCCTTTCCCAGTTTCCCCTCCAAGAAACAAACAAACAATCAAATAAAAACAACAAGAACAAACCCCTGTTGCCTTCTCCCTCCCCATGCCTGCCACCCCACCCTCTCCCACTTATTGGCCCTGGCATTCCCCTACACTGGGGCACAGAACCTTCACAGGGCCAAGGGCCTCTCCTCCCATTGATGATCGACTTTGCAATCCTCTACTATACATATGCTGCCAGAACAATCAGTCCCACCATGTATAGTCCTTGGTTGGTGGTTGGGTCCCCAGGAGCTCTGAGGGTTCTAGTTAGTTCATATTGTTGTTCTTCCTAAGGGGCTGCAAACCCTTCAGCTCCATTGGTCATTTCTCTAACTCCTTCATTGGGGACCGTGTACTCAGTTCAATGGATGGCTGTGAGCCTCTACATCTGTATTAGTCAGGTACTGTCAGAGCCTCTCAGGAGATACCTATATCAGGCTGGCTTGTCCTTCCTTCAGTCTCAGAAATTGTGGTACATCTACACAATGGAATACTACTCAGCTATTAAAAACAATGAATTTATGAAATTCTTAGGGAAATGGATGGATCTTGAGAGTATCATCCTGAGTGAGGTAACCCAATCACAAAAGAACACACATGGTATGCACTCTCTGATAAGTGGTTATTTGGAATACATGAAGAACAAACCATAAACCATAAGAAACTCAAGAAGAAGGAAGACCAAAATGTGGACATTTCATTCCTTCTTAAAAGGGGGAACAAAATACCCAAGCACTTTTGACAAAGGGTATTCCACATGGATACATATAAAGTGTTCGGTTCGGTTAACAGGTATTCTAAGCAAAGGACAAAGTATTTCTACAAGAGAGTATTGACTCTGAGTCAGAAGAAGAAAGGAGTATTTGTAAAAAAAAAAAAAATCCAGGCTACTCCTTAAACATCAAGGGTTCACATGTGACAGCCAGTCACATGTGACAGCACAACCATAATTATTGGAAAGCTATGTGCTTCTTAGTCTAAATAGCTCAATGCAGTTGGGCAGTACTTCTTAAAAGAAACTAAAAGTAACTATGGAGAGCCGAACAACACCATGGCTAAATTCCCACAAGTGGATGTAACCTTAGCCCTAGGGGTGTCTGTGTGTGTGTGTGTGTGTGTGTGTGTGTGTGTGTGTGTGTGTGAGAGAGAGAGAGAGAGAGAGAGAGAGAGAGAGAGAGAGAGAGAGAGAGAGAGAGAGAGATTATATGCAGAGGTCACTCTCCAGGATTTTACTTATGAGGTTTTGTTTGAGGTAAGGCCTTTAATTGGCCTGGAACTTGTCTAGCAGCCAGCCAGAGTATTTCATGGACTCACCTATATGCCTGTCCAGAGTTGGATTACAGCTGCACACTCACACACCAGCACACACCCACACGCCAGCACACACACCCACATGCCAGCACACTCACACACCAGCACTCTGGCTTTCTGTACAACTCCTGGGGATTGAACTCAGGCACTGATGCTTAAGAAGCAAGTGTTTTTACCTCCACAATCAATCTGTCCGTTGGTTTTACTTAGGCTTCTATGAGCTCTGGTGCATCAGAAGACACAATGTTTATTCTCCCTTTACTAGGGACATATGGAGGTGGTCTTCTGAAGTAAGGATGGCTTGTGATTGCATGTGTGTGATTTCTGGGGGCATTCGTGGATGCTGAGGGGTTTAAATAGATGACTTCTTGCCTCTCAACTGTTCTGCCTTGAGGCAATTCCCACAGTAGGACCTCACTAATCTCAGAGGCTTACCAAAAGCAATCATCATTAGTACTTAAGAACACTGTAAGATAACTGTTTCTCTCTTTCTCTTTCTCTCTCTCTCTCTCTCTCTCTGTCTCTGTCTCTGTCTCTGTCTCTCTGTATGTGTGTGTGAACGTGCACACATACATGTATGTGTTTATGTTCATGGAATGTAGATGCATTTGTGCATGAGTGCATGTGCACACAGGTACACATATGTATGTATGGAGGCCAGAGATCAGCGTTGGTCTTGGACTGAAGATGGGATAGAAATATATCATGGAGAATAGAAGGACCATCATACACATTGAGATAGGTAAAAGGTAAATAAAATCTCCCGATTTCCAGTCACTGTTATTGGAGGGTTGTTGGTTAACAGGATATAGGCACCTTTCTTGATTAGTGTATATATTCTTTGTGACTCAATGATCTTCACTACTCCTATAGGTGTGCCAATAATTAGAGAGGCTTTGTTTTGTTTTGAGTCAGGGTCTTATGTAGCCCGTTTGCTAAGGTGTCAGTTTTTACACTGCATCATCTCACCAACATGTGTTCTGCATACTTGCCTTTAGTGGACTCTGGACTGTCAGTTAGCCCTATTGCAATAGGTAGATGCTGAGAATCCTGAAACTCGAAGGAAGGATATGGTGAGCCACATTAAAAACAAGCTTAGGGAATTATGATACCAGAATAAAGACCTCAAGGCACCTCACACACTGATCCCAATCCTTAAAGATGAAGACATAAACAAGCCAAGAGAATAAACATCTGGATGATGAAACCATGAGTGATTATCATAGAAAACAACAGAGCAGGCAAGAATCATCACACAGGGTTAAATCCATTTTGTTTCTAGAGATAATTGATATTTGGAGGAGAGTATACGGAAATATGAGAAACTACCAATCAATGTGTTAAATAGCTGATCCATAAACTCATCTCATAGTAGGTGACACCTCCGTGTGTTGCAGCCTTGCCCATTTGCAAAAAGCAGAAGGGTAATTTAGGTTTCATTAAAACTTGTATCTGAAGCAGGAAGGGTGGGCTGTGTCAGAGGGAAGTCTTATCTAAAATCTATAAACAGTGTATATAAACAGACACCAAGCTATTCCTTCCATGGAAAAGCCTTATTCAGCAACTGTTCAACAGTAAGGAGAAAGGTCCTCATGAGTGCCTTCCCCATTAACTGTTACCCCCAACTGCTGAACTATTGACATCTAATACATCCTGCTAGTAGGGAAGGCATAGCATCCGGTTGTATATCCACTAGCGAGTCTCCCAGGGTCTACTGGATAATTCCAAACCCCTGGTTGTACATACAACCTTCCGTTAAATGCTGTGGGACACAGAAAGATCCCAGAGTCATGAATAGAGTGATGAGATTAGTAGAGAAGAGACAGTGGAAGGTGTGCTAAGGAACTAAGAGAGGGCTGGGGAGAGGAGCTAAACTGTGCTATAGAAATGTATGAAAATGCCTATCAACAAAAATACTTTACGAGATTTACTTGGCTTTTACTTGTGGTATTAAATAACTCATTATCTTTTTTTTTTAAAGCAGCCATTGTGAGAAGGATTGTCATATCCTATGACAATGACAACAACCCAAAGACAGGGATGGTGTTCAGGAAGAAATGAACAAACGAAGGGTCCCTACGGCCTCTGACTGACACGGGTGACTAATAAAATGAGAACCTGGGGCTGGAGAGATGCCTTGGTCATTAATGGTCACCACTTTTCCGGAGGACATAGTCAGTGGTTTAAAACAGTCTGGACCAGGGGATATGATGTTCCTCTCTGGCCTCTATAGGCATCCAGATGCATGCGTGCATACATACACACATATAAAAATATAAAGTACAACTTTAAAATACATTATTCCCCGAGCTCATTATTTTAATGATCTGTAAATTGGCCTCGTTACCAGATACTGAGGAGACTTGGGCATTTCCTTTTTGCTCTACCTTTCTCAGCATGGAGACATTCCCAACTCGTCTCAAGCCAGCGTATGAAATCACCTCCCATAACTACATGGGTAAAGGAAGGATGTGTTGGCTCTAGATGGTAAGGAAGCTGTGATGGGAATGTAGCTTCTGCCATGGCGGATTACAAAAGGCCACTGGGTCTGCCCCTGGGAGGAATTTTTACCCCTTAAAGGAATCTGCTTGTGCATATTGCTGTCTATAAGAACTCTCCAATAGCAAGACCCCACAGTGACAGACAGATTTATCAGATCTGTCATACATCCATAGGTATTCCATTAAGAGAAGGGGCCACTTAGACTTTGGCTAGGTGCCTAATCCATATGCAGAAAACAAAAACAGAAACAAACATTTTTTTTTTGACAATGTTAGGCACTAAAGCACAGCCAAGAACCAAGAGCCAAAAGGCAAGCGATGCCCCCATTAGACTAAGAGGAAAAGAAATTCCCGCAACAGACACCCTGGCACATGGACAGTGTCTCTACCCTCAATACAGTCAGCCTGAGAGTGTGACACCTTGACAAATTAAAGGACCAGAGCCACTGTCACAGAAAGAAAGGGGAAAAAAGGACGAAAACTCACAAACTGGGCCCGCAGAAGATGGATTAGGAAGTTGGAAGAGAATACAAGCATTGATTAAAGGCCATAAAGAAAACCAAGATAGCTGCTGAGTGTTACACCCCCCCACCCTCCCACCCTCACCCATGCTCAGTGTATTGTTTCTTTTGGCTCGGGCTGGGAGAGCTTTGTCCTGTGTCTAATAATACCATTATTTATGAAATGGAAGAAAAACATCCTGATAAGAATATACCTAAATAGAAAAAAAAGAAGAAGAAGTCTCCTGTATAATCAAGAGTGCATGGATGAGAAAGAAAGACATCTTCAAAGCAGTAACAATTACAAAGCAGTTGGAGAACAAGATAAGCACCCGCAGAAGCAGTCGCACAAAAGTCTATTCAACTGGCCTGTGCTTTCCGTTACTTGAGTCCAAAAATGGATCGCAGCCGCTCGCTACGGAAACCTGCTGCACTGTGAGACTCACCCTGAGGCAATGCGTGGCGAGGGTAGAAGGAACTGGACAGAGTGGAAGGTTGGAGGGAAGGAGAGGGAAGGGTGGCAGTGTAATTCTTTGTAATCCTTCTCACAACACGACAGTCCTTGACTTATTGCAAATCAATAGAGCAGACACAAGATTGCGAAAACCCACGTTCTTGGACTCAGAGCCCCTGCCCATCAACAGCTAGACTTTTGTAAAAGCTTCCCTTGGCCCGTATGACCAATGCTCAGTGGGTTCAAGAGTTCATAATGCTACCTCTATAAATGAAGTTATTTTCACAATCTGGCTAGCATCTTTACTTTTACCTTTTTGGGTTGTAATTGTTGATGCATATATATGTGTGTGTGTGTATATATATATACATATATATACACACACATATATATGTGTATATCAATATATATCCATATATACATATATACACACACACACACATATATGATTGATTTGTGAAAACTTTCAAACTGTTGGATACAGACGTTTCCTCTCAGTTTAGATATGTGGCATAAACTTCTCTGAACTAAGGATTTTACTTGTCAAGAACAAGGTAATAAGGTGTTTCACAGACTTCCCTGAGAACTTGGTAGAGTCCAATTTTACTATAGCACAGGCACCTGGAACCTTAGCATGCTACAACTGTGCTGCAGCCATAGGCCTTTGTGCTTTTGACGGACACGGTCTTATCAAAACTGTTACTAATTCTTCCCCTAAAGGGTGAATAAGCAGAGTTCCCTTCCAGCAGCCATATGCGCCTACGTACAAGTGTGCAGAGGCCGTTTCTCTGAAATATAACAAGTTGTTGGCTCTCACTGCAAACTGTTCTTTGTAGCAGACACATTTTGGAGTCTGCAATCATTTTAAGACTGTGGGGACACTGTGGCAAGGCAGGCCACCTGTGAACAGGTATAATCATCACCACTTGACAGGTACTGACACTTTTTCCTGATGGATGTGTGAATTTAACCTTCTGGGTATGGCAGCGGCACAACTGTTTTTGCATTCCAAAAGACCCAGGCATGTTTTACTCCTTCGAGCCTATGACAGTGACAGTTGGGCTCACTTTAATTCCACTGACCATTGGCAACAGACACTAGACAGGACTAGTCACTGGGCCTGTCTGTCATACTGAATTTAATATGCAAATCATACATACATTAAAATAAAGTATGGCTTATTTAAAAAAAAAAAAAAACAGGGAGACAAGAGAAGAATCAAAATCCAATTTTACTTTCCCTGGAAGTTTGAAAAGACCAGCTTTGCCTTTTTGAAGAATGGCCAAGTGTTAAGGACAGAACCAGAGTATCATGAACATATTTATGCCCAGTAAGCAATTAAGCTTCCTAAAGCAAGCTTTTAGATGGATATTGAGGAACATCCTTAAGGTCAAACAACAATTAGGAGCATCCATCAAGAGTTATAGGCCACATCCCATGATGTATATGAGGTCCTTGATGGATCCTGTCTGAGCTCAAGTTCGCCTGGACTTCGCCTTCCATCTCAATGGTGATTTACTCCACCCTCATTATTCACACAGCCCACCTTCATTGATTGGTCTACCTGCTGGACAGAGGAAAGAAGCAACATCAAAGTCACTAATCTTCATGCTTTCATGGGATCTTGCAGGAGGAACAATGAAGGCACGAAGGCTTGTGCACATGTTCCCAGCTGAAAAGTCAAACAAGGACAAGCTCTCCATCTCTCAGAAGCAACAGGAATTTGTAGTGAGCTCTTTGGTCTCTTAAACCAACCACCCAGTTACATAAACATGCTTACATATGTTTTTACAATATTTACAACATTACATATTACACTACATACATGTGTTTCTGCATATGGATTAGAGCTCAAAATTATATGAGCTCTTACATGTTGTCTGTAACATCACAGATTGCAATGGCTCTAGCACTCACATCTTGGTTGCAGTGTTGTTGGTATAGACTCAGTTTAACAAATCAACAGTGTATATTAGGTAAGTCATTTTTAAACAAAAATTCAAACCATACTTAATATCAATTTTTGGCTGATTAAACTGTGACTAGATGTCACAGGAGCCTAATTCTATTTCCCTAAGAAGCAAGGGTTCATCGCTTGTTAACTCAGTTATCTGAGGCGACTTTTAAAAATTTTATGGATTATGGATTATGAGCCCTGAGTGTTAATACCCTACCAGTTGTTTTTAGGGTCTATAAAAATGTAGGTTAATAACCAAAACCCATGAATGATTAGGCCATAGGCACCACGGGAGAGACTATACTACTGTTCTGCTAAATAGATACAGTATTGAACTGGTCCCAAAGTTTAGATTAACGCATCTAACAACTTCATCAGAAAAGCTTCAGTCTACACTAGGTGGTGGTTAATACAGAAATCCACAACTACTCAAAGTTCAGAGACAAAAAAGACCATGGAATACTCAGCTCTAAATGGGACACCTAATAACATATCCCCTCCTCTTGAGACTCAGGGATCACCATGAAAGATTGAAGAAGAGATTGTAAGAGCTAGGGGTAATGGATGAGGGCATTGAAACTGCTTTCTAGACATGATATGGCTGCTGAAATAAAGCCTGACAATGACAGTGAGTGCATGCACATGAGAAAGCCAGTCAAGATCCCAGCAAGAAGTCATAAATGTGCACCCCTTGCAAAGGAGGGACTGCCGACCCATGGATGCTAATGGGCTGCCAGTTTCCTTCCAGAATATGAGCCCTGATAGACTAAGTACGCTCCAATAGATAGCCCTATGCTCATGTTCATACAGGCAGCACTAAGTGAAGTTGGTGGATTTCAAAATTAGCACACGAAATTTAGAGAAAAAGCAGTATGGGGAATAGGGAAAGAATTGGAGGGGAGGGAATATGGAGATATGCTTGTTCAAAAGATATTATGTGCAGGTATGACATTCTCAGAACAATACAAAACACAAGGAGTTTTATTAAGCCTAAAAGTAATTGCCCATGTTTCCGAGGAAGCATAGGAAGAAAACTGTCTATTATATATTATGTGAGACAAAAGGAAAACCAGCATTTCATTTTAATGTATTAATTAACACAGTAAATTACAAGTGACAGTTATGAAGATGGTATTTATAATCAAGCATGAGGCATGCAAGTGTTAGAATGGGATATAGCTCAGTGGTAGCATACACGAGGCCTGGGTTCAGGCACCAGTGCCACAAACACACAGAAAAGTACAGGGAGTTGAGATCATCATCAACGATGATATCAACTCTACTGAACTTAGGCTCATGGTCATGTTTTCCCTCTTCCTCAACTCCTCCCAAAACCTTTCTACCTCTCCCCCCATACAATGTGATGTTCCCTCACCCCCATGTCTCTCAAAAAGGAAAGGAAAACAGAAAAGAGAAAAATAAAAATCAAACAAACAAGCAAAACATTAGTAAGACAAAAATTGCCCAAATGAAACTAATCAAAACAAAAAGTCCATGAATAGAAGGAAAGAAGGAAGAAAAGAACAGAGCAGAAAAGAAAAAAGAGAAGAGAAGAGAAGAGAAGAGAAGAGAAGAGAAGAGAAGAGAAGAGCAGAGCAGAGCAGAGCAGAGCAGAGCAGAGCACGTAGACAACTACTACTGGGTGGAGCCCACTCTGGAGTGCTGTTGGCATACAGTGTTTGTGCATTGGAGAAAACAGATTTTCCCTTGGCCAGCATGTGTCAACTGCAAATAGCTTTCTTCTACTTATCCTTCTCACAACTGTGATATTTTTAGGCATAGATAAATCTACATTTTTATTTTATATATGTGACAAAGTAAAGTTTGGTTAAAACCAACTCAATTCAGATTTTACAAGTTCAGAAAGAAGAGCCTAGATACACATTTACTTTGTTCTATAAAAATATTAGAACTAAAAAGTGAAAGGATATATGAAATTGAAAGGTCACAGCTCTTAAATATTAGATTAAAATTTTAAGGAAACATTAAGATATTTGAAAACCATGTGTACATGGCTTACCTGTTCATATAATGTTCATTAATTCCACAAGTATTAATTTAATTCTGCTCTAGACCGGGGCATCAAAAACCTCAAAGACAGGGCTAAGAAGACTGGAGTTTAGATCCCCAGAATCCACATTACTGCAAGGTAGACAAGATAGCCAAAGTATACTTCCAGCTTGGAAGTCAAAGAAGAGAAATTCCACGAACAAACTCACTAACAAGTCCAGCCTTGCTACAAGTCTCTAGGTTTGGTGGAACATTGCTACCCCAATAAATAAAGTGGAAGAATGATCTGGACTCCAACACACACACACACACACACAGAGAGAGAGAGAGAGAGAGAGAG